>ML782783.1:470205-527340 GCA_009831015.1 Picea engelmannii
TTTTAAGGGGGCGGACATGTTAAGGTCCTAACCCGCACATAGGTAGATCAATGTATTCGGATGTAATAAAGGTTAATATTAATAAGGCCTTTCAATAAAATAGAATAAGGCGGATGTAATAAGACCTAATAGAATCTTTCGCTTCTAGAAGGATCTTCCTCTAGATGTTTCTCTTAATAGACATAGTTAGTATAAATAAGGGTTGAGGGTATGAAAACCCTAGCTTGGATATTATTGTAACAGAGCGTTTCTCGATTGGAGGTTGCCCCCTCGAAGAGGCCTGTGAACATTGCTTTCTGAATCAAAGTGTTATTTCTATTGATGTTCTTATATCATTTATGTGTTATTGTGGAGATTATGCTGGATATTTTACTGTTATTCTGCCATTTCTAGCATTTTATTTATGTTCTGCATATTTTATATATCTGGTATCTTGCAAACAACAACAACAACAACAACAACCCCCATCCTCCTTCTTAAGATTATAATGTGTTTTTCACTAGCTCACTTGGTTAAAAGTTGCTTTACTTAGTAAGAAGTATTGAGTTCAAGTCTTTTTTTGGTCACTTTTTGAAAAATTTCATGCATTTATTGTAAAGTGATTTTCACTTAAATTATAAAAGTGAATTACTATAAAGTATTTGTAATATTTCCTTTTTAGTTACTTTTTGCATGCAACTTTAAAGTAACTTCATTGTAAAAGTGATTCCCACTTATTTTATAAAAGTGGGTCACTTCATAAACAACTTATTTATAAAGGTGAGGTTATAAAAAAGTTAGTGAACAAGGGGAATCACCACGTGGACCAACTTATACTTGCCACATGGCTCTTTGGTTATCGTTTATGCCTATTTTTCAAAAGGGCATAACTTTCACACCTGAAGTCTGTTTTTAGTGTCATTTTTTAAAACAACCTATTTTTTTCGAGAGATTTCCATTCAAACCGTCAATTTTAGATTTTAAATCCACATTCTTTGCATATTTAATATGGCTTCTCCCATTGACCTTTTGCTTATAAGTACCAACTACTTCTCATGGAAATCATATATGGAATATGTATTAAGAAGTAAAGGTTTGTACCAGATTACCTTGGGAAAAGAACAAGAATCCACTGATGATGAAAAGAAAGTCAAGTGGGATAATAATAATGACGAAACATGTGGACTAATTGGAATGTATGTCTCTCCTAATTTAAGGTTTCACCTTCAAGGAAAATGATGACTCTGATGAAGCTTGGGAAAATCTTGATGATATTTTTGGTAAACACAATATTATTCCTGCCCACCACATATAAAATCATTTAATGATTTTAAGTCCCAATGATTTTCCTTGCATTGAAGATTGTTTATCTAAGTTAAAAACACTTATTATAGACTGAAAAATAGATCTAAAGGAATACCGATGCATCTATATTATTCTTGCTAATCTTGGTAGTGCATATTATGTCTTTGTATCTACCTTTTATGCCACCAGATAATCTCTAGAGAGTGCTTATAAAGCTCCCACTCTTGATTCCTTTTGTGATTGATTAGCAAGATAAGCTTGTGATGCATCTTTTTTGATTGAGTTCCATTCGAGAGCAAGATAATATTATGCAACTTGGATTGATTAGAATTTCTGGTACATCCAACAAAGACTTAGTGGCCTAGCGGAAAGATAAATCCAAGCATCCCAAGAAGAAAAATCCTCGCCACAACAATAAGAAAAAAAGGGTCCCAAAACCTCTTATCCAACTTCTACTCCTACTGATGACAAAGGAGCAAAATATAAAAGTAAGAAGGTTGAAAAACATTGCAACTTTTATGGGAAATATGGTCATGTGGAGTCTAATTTTTTTTAAAAGATGGAAGCCTTCAAAGCAACAATGAAGAAGCACAACATCAATATTCATTCTTCTTCTTTTGGAAAAGCACTTTCTACTTTTGGTTTCTCCTTCAATGCAACTTCTACCTCTTCTTCTTATGAGTGGCTTATTGATTATGGAGCATATTACCATATGGCTAAGGATAAATCCATCTTTTCTACTCTAAATGAATGTAACACCAAAAAAATATTTGATGGTGATGATAGATCTCTTATTGTTGTGGGGTTTGGAATGGTTCAGGTGGATAATGATCATTTCAATGATTTATTATCTGTTCTGAGTCTTTCCTACAACCTTCTACTAGTGTGTCAGAGCACTCATTCAGGTGAAGGTAAAACCATATATTTTTCACCTCACCAAGTTGTAATCAAATATTTAAAATATCCTAAGCATGTCCTAGCAAGTGGAATTGTCGATGATATTACTAGGCGGTACAAGTTTGACAACTTTGGGTCATCATCTTTTCCATCAGTTTTTTTTGCTCATAGCGATGACTTGAGAAAACTTTTGCATGAGCGGTGTGGTCATCTAAACTATCGTTCATTGCAACAACTATGTAATCGCCACATGGTGACTGGTCTTCCTCTTGTTTCTTGCAGAGATGGTGTTTTTGTTGGTGGTGTTCTTGACAAACATCATCGGGACAGTTTTGACAAACATTCTTCTTGGCATGCCTCAACCCCTTTGCAACTAGTTCATAGTGATTTGCATGGTGTTATTTCTTCTCCTTCTTTCTCTGGTTGCAAGTATTTATTAAATTTCATTGATGACTTCTCTAGATGCACTTGGGTTTACTTCTTAAAACTTAAGAGTGAACTTTTTTGCCTACAAGGCCTTTGTAGAAAAACAATCTAAACATTAGCTTCAAAGGTTAAGAACGCATAATGGAGGCGAATATGTGAACAATAAATTTACAAGTTATTGCATTGCACATGACATTCAAATGTAACACATTGTTCCATATACACCACAAAAAAATGGTGTTGTTGAGAGAAAGAATCACATGTTAAAAGAAATGGCTAATTGTATAATCCAATCTAAGGCATTAAGTCTTAATTAATGGGTGGAATCCAATTTTGCAAATTACATGGTAAATCGAACTCCCATAAAGGATCTAAAAATATAACAACAGAAGAAGCATGGACTAAAATTAAGCCATATGTAAGCCACTTTTGTGCATTTGGTAGTATAGCATGGGTGTGATATCCCCAAAAATAAAATATTTTTGAAAGTTAAATTTGCTGGAAATTTAATTCCGTTTTTTAGTAAATTCGAATTTGGAAAATTTTTGCCATTTATGGAAATTCCAAATTTCGAATTTGATATTTGTAATTAATTATTATGATTGTTAGGTAGAGTTCTGATTGGGACTCAACTAACTATTTGATTATGACACTTGTATAAAAACAAAAGATTTATATTAATTGCAGGAGGAAAAATGGAACAACCATGTTAAAATCAGTTGACCATGACTCCATGAGTGGGGAACAAGTTGGAACTACCTCTGGGCTGATTATTACAAGTGGAAAATCAGAGATTTGACCATTGGTAGCCCCTGAAAATTAGGGGTTTAGAAAGCTATGAAAATCCCCCCAAGGGAGGGAAAAAAGACCTGGGCAAAATTGATATATAGCATATGCGAGGAGGCAGGATGCTGCCAAGTATGCGGGAAAAGATTTTGAGCTCTCCTTGCTGTTATGAACACTATGGATTGAGTGTGAGGCAAGAGGATCCCGTTAAGACAGATTTTCCTTTACTGTTATGAGCACTGTTGAATAAGTGTGAGGCAAGAGGATAACTGTTGGAATTGGAGGACAGTGTTGAGGAGGAGTTTCCAAGTTCACCCTCATGGATTCATGGTCAGGCTAGGGGGTGAATCAGGCAAGTGGTTTTGGCTGCCCTGTTCTATGGTTGGGAGGAATGTGGTTGTTCCCTTTGTCTTTCTGCAAAACTGTTCCAGATATGTAGACTTTTCCTTCTTTGTGTGAATGATCATATCTATTTGTTGTAATGTAACTCTATGAATGATTATTTCTATTTTCCGTAATGTATCTAATTGTACTAACTTGCAATGGCCTCCATAGACGATATCTGTTCATTATATGAAGTCTTATAATCAAGCAATTAAATTCAGGGATCACCCCTCATGAATTAAAAACCTGAGACATAGTTATTTGTGTGCAAGTGAATTGATAGTATAAATTCATCTATAGGCAAGGGTTATTAATTTGTAATCGTAATATCAGACAGATCTGGATTGAGTAGGTTTATACTTATAGACTCATGTATTTATATGCATATATTATTCTGGAAGCAAAAGATAGAATCATAACTTTACTCGGATCTTTATCTCCAATCTAAATAATCGCTATGGCAGAATTGAACCATTTGGGTAATGATTATAGGGAATGCTGAAATAGGATTAAATGATTTAGTATTATAGATCTAGAGTATGTCGATCCAGTTTTTTTTTCTAGCGTTGAAAACAGGGCCTGTCTTCAAGGCAATAACCCTGGTATTTGAGATTTTAGGATATAACGAAATCTGTATGACCCTTTTAAATTGGGCAACTGAATGCTGCGAAAAATAGAGGTCAATTGGGTTTTTGACAATTACAAATACCGAACTCAAAAATAAAAGGTTTTCATGCGCCAAGTTACATTAATGATCGAGGTTTCGGGGTTCGGGATGTCGGGGTTACGAACACCTGACATTCAATAAATTGAAACATGAAAAGTCGAATCGCGAAATGTGAAGGGACTGTGGGCCCCACATTTTGGATTTCGGGGTTCAGGACGTCAGGGTTTACGAACACCTGTCGTTCAAACAAGATGATACGCGAAATGCCAAATTATGAAATACGAAGGGACTGTGGGCCCTAAATTTTGGGTGTCAGATTTCGGGGTTTAGTAAAACAAAGGAACTCTGTGATTCTGTAACAGTGAGTCCTGAATGCTGAAATGTCCACTATGTGTTTAACCCTTTTTTTTTCTAAAATTATTCTCGGTCTTTGCTTGAATGATTCGTGCATTTGATTTTGTACCTCTAATTGTGCTAAGACAAAATAATTTCCATGGATGACATCGGTGCGTTGTGATTTATAATCAAAGACTAAATCCGGGGAATGGTTCCTCCTGAATCTAAACGCTAGACCAAAATTATCTACATATGAATTTAAAGAACAAATCCACCTACATGAGCAGATTTTAACTTTGAAATCATATTTCGAGGTAGGATTGTCTATGTAAAGAGGAGCTTGAAAGATACCAAACTATTTATAGGCACCAATTTACTTCTGTAATTGAAGTTCTGGCATACTTACCTTTGAATAATTGAATTTGGAAGAGGCATGTACACATAATACTTATAGATTTAAATATATATATATATATATATATATATATATACACACACATTTGTATAGAAGGTATACGGATACCAGTGCAGTTAGTACTGCATACAGACCATTTCAATAGATGAAGTAGAAAGACCCACGCAGAAACATGTCGTCATAGTATTCAATAAATAATTGTGGGCCCGGTATTTCGGGGTTTCGTGATTCGGGACTTTGCAACTCCAGTTGCAACGTTCTAATCCTTTCGATTTCTCGAGCCCTGAAATGCCGAAAAGGGCTTAATGGGTTTGGCTCTCCTTGTAGCCTCCGCCGATGCGACCACGCCTTGTGACCTAGGATATCTCCTCGGAGCACGTCATGATTTCGGGGTTTGTAAGGTTGATATGTAACTCCAACCTTTCCTCCTTCTAATCCCCGAAGTTCAAGTTTTTCCCCTCCATTTTCCCCAAAGACGAAATGCCAGAAATTTTTTCCCTCGAAAGATCAACGGACCCGATTCTTTCGGGATTTTCGCAAACCGGGAGTTCACGATGTAGCATCTACAAACCTCCTTGCTGCTCCAAAACCCAAACTCTGAATCAGTGAATTTCAAGGCATGAGATCAACGGCTCCTGTTGCTTCTCATCCAACGGACGTTATTCCTCTTGAGCTTCTGAACACTAAAGGACGATTAGTCTTAACTTCTGCATAGATCTATGAGATCCAATGGTCCACTGAATTCGATACCTTTCCCAAGGAAATTTCATCGTTCGTTCTTCTAAGGATATCTGGCCAAAATGATTTGGTGTTCTACCACCAAATATTGACTCTGTGAGATGATCTTCGATCCCTAACTCCCTTTAAGTACTTCAAAGGTGCTATCCCTTATGAGATTTATCCCTCTGAACATCAAGGGTTCCTTCGACCTAAGTTTAGACATCACCTTTATACATTTGAGTATGCTGGTGTAGTTTGAGAATTTAGGGAAGAATAGAGTCATGGAAGGAAATAACCCACTAAAGATTTTATGTTCGAATAGATTAGACTGGTGTAATAACATCCCTATGGACAGAGACGAATCGTTCCTTCTCTTAAATTCTAAACTTAAACGGAAATTGATTTATGTCATAAAAAAAAGGAAATCTTTTTTTTTATGGTAAATTTGAGGTTCATTACATATTGTATCAGAGAAAAAGTTACAACAATGGGCCTGAACAGGGCCACATTAATTGCTTAGTATATATTCTAATTTATGAAAAACTAATAAATCTTGTGGTTACAAACAGAAATCCTTTCTGTTTTGTGTTGATTGTGGCAGCCCAAGAAGGTGCAGAAATCAGGATGGAAGGGAATCCACAGCAAGGACCTCCTAGAGATCCAAGACAGAACAATAATGGAAGCTCACCCACAGAGGTGTTGGAAACAATGAGGAACCTTATTGTTGAATTGCAGGTTTTCAAGGTCGATAATGAAAAATTGAAGAAAGCACAGCAGGAACAACAAGAGATAAATGAAGTCCTGTTGCGTAGTATAGTAACCAAGAAAAGTCCAAAAGATGATAAACATGATGAGGAGGTCACCAAAAGGGCCTCTAAGAATTTTGGTGCGGAAACAGAAAAAGAAGACAGTTCGTCTGAAGGGACACCTTCCACTGAAGACAAAACCATACCAGACAGAAAAAGAAAACAAACAAACCACCTTGAAGGGGAATTTAAAAAGATTAAACCAGCTATCTTTGATGGAGAATCCAGGACAGGAGAAGAAGCTGAGGCATGGTTGTTGGACATCAAAAAATACTTCCAAATCTAAAACTATTCCAGCAACATGAAATTCAGAATGGCCATCTACAATCTGAAGGGGAAGGCCAACATTTGGTGGCAGGACCTGAAATTGGCCAAGGGCCTAAAGGAAAAATAGTTGGAATGGTCTGACTTTAAGAAGTATTTCAAGAAACAATACCTTTCTGAGAGTTATTATGAAAGGAAGATGAAAGAATTTTACGAGTTACGACTCGGACAGATGACGATGGAGGACCTTATAAATAAATTTATGGAACTACTAAGGTTCGTACCATACATCCTGGAGGATAAGGTAAAAATCCAGTGATTCTTAAGTTGTTTACCACAGGCCTACCGGGACAGAATTGAGTTTGACAACCCCAAATCCTTGAGTGAGGTATTAAGGAAAGCACGAATGTGCTATGACCAGTATAAATAGTGGGAAGAGTTTCCCAAGACCTGGAAGGATAAGAAGAAAGATCGAATGAACCAGCGGAAGAAGGGATACCAGACAACTCCTTATCGGGTTGCAGCAAAAAGTTTCCCAAGGAAGGATTTTCACTACAATCATCCGAATATGAAAGGTAGTAGTAAACCAATAAACCTGGGAACGAAGAAGCTTGGGGACAACTCCCGCGAACCATTCAAGTGTTGGGAGTGTGGAGAACCTCATCTAAGGAGGAACTGTCCACGTTTAATTGCAGCCAACAGAACTGTTGTTCACAATTTGCAGGAAGCCTCCACAGTGGGAGACGTGGGTAGAAGTCTGCATCGAATAAACATAGCCATAGATGGTCGACAAGCTGACCACTAGTCCTCGGTGGTAGAAATCGAAAGGAAAATCCATGACACTCGAATTTCTGTTTTAATTGACATGGGAGCTACGTTAAGTTATATTACTTCCGATGTAGCAGAGTTGAATAAAATTAAGAAACAAAATCATGCAAAATCTTGGCTTGTACAACTAGCAATAGGTACTAAAAGAAAAGTAGTTAACTTTATTTCTGATCTTGAGTTCATCTTAGATGGTCAAAAGATAAGGACTAATCTGAACATCCTACCACTAGGATCTTATGATATGATTATCGGGATGGATTGATTGGAACAACACAAAGCAGTACTAGACTGTTATACAAAGATACTTAGCTATAAAGATAATTTTGGCACTGTTAGAACAACCCAAGGCATACCAAAACCTGTATTAGTCAGACAAGTTTCAGCGATGCAACTCAAGAAATGTATTAGAAAGGGATGTCAAGTTTACACCATCCAAGTGACGAATCTATTAGAAAAATAATATAAGCCCAAGTTAGAAGATTTTGTTGTCCTATGTGAATTCAAAGACATGTTTGTAGATGAGATACCAGAATTACCTCCTAGAAGGGAAATAGATTTCTCCATAGACTTACTACCCAGATCAACCCCTATCTCAAAATCACCCTACCGAATGAGTCTACTAGAACTAGCAGAATTAAAAATACAATTACAGGAATTGTTGGACAAAGAGTACATCAGACCAAGTGTCTCGCCATGGGGAGCACCAATCCTCTTTGTGAAAAAGAAAGACGGTACTCTAAGACTATGTATCTATTATAAACAACTGAACAAAATGACTATTAAGAACAAATACCCCTTACCAAGGATAAATGAACTATTCGATCAAGTTGGTGGGGCCAAGATCTTTTCAAAACTGGATTTACGATCCGGTTATCATCAAGTTAGGATAAAGGACCAGGACATAAAAAAAACATCTTTTCGAACAAGATATGGACACTACGAGTTTGTAGTCATACCTTTCAGACTCACTAACGCACCAACCACATTTATGTGCTTGATGAACAACATTTTCAGTCAGTACTTAGACAAGTTCGTAGTAGTATTTATCGACGATATTCTGGTCTATTCTAAAACAGAGGAGGAACACGATGAACACTTAAGAATAGTTCTACAAACATTAAGGAAACACAAACTATACGCAAAATTCGACAAATGTGACTTTTATAAAAAAGAAATACAATATTTAGGTCATGTCATTTCCTCGGAAGGTATTGTCGTAGACCCGGAAAAGATAAAATCCATTATGGAATGGCCAGTACCTAAGGATGTGGCAGATATCCGGTCATTCATGGGAATCACTGGATATTATCACAGTTTTATAGAAGGGTTTTCCAAGATAGCCTACCGTATCACGTCATTACAAAAGAAAGGGACCAAATTCAACTGGTCGCAAAAGTGTCAAGACAGTTTTAACAAGCTGAAAGAATTGTTGACATCGGTGCCCATTTTGAAGGTAGAAGACCCAGATAAAGACTTCACAGTATGTGTTGATGCAAGTAAAGAGGGACTCGGTGGTGTCCTAACTCAGGAAGGGCACGTGATTTGTTACGAGTCTCGGAAATTAAAAGAACACGAGCGAAATTATGTCACTCGTGACTTAGAATTGGCAGCAGTAATACATGCCTTAAAAATGTGGCGACACTATATAATGGGCAGAAAATTCCTACTATTGATGGATAATAGCGGGGTGAAATATTTGTTTAACCAACCAGACCTTAATGCAAGACAAGTAAGGTGGCTAGCCTTCTTGAGCAAATTTGACTTCGAGGTCAGACATATCAAGGGTAAGGAAAATAAAGTAGCAGACGCTTTAAGAAGAAGAGTCCATGGGTTATTTGAGATAAATATCAGTAGGGCAGAAAGTGATCTAGAACAAAGAATAAGGACAACAGGTATTAACGACGGAAATTACACTAAAATGATGGCAGAATTTCAAAATAGTATCGCAAACTCAGATAAACCAGATATAAATATCGACAAGAAGGGACTATTAAGATTTAAAAACAGACTGTACATACCAGATTCAACAGAGTTAAAATTAATTGTTTTAGACGAAGTGCATAAGAAACCGTATTTTGGCCACCCAAGTTACCAGAAAACAATAACAGCACTCAGAAAGCTATTTTACTGGCCTAATATGAAGGGAGAAACAATAGAGTACTTGGCTAGGTGCCAAGATTGTCAGCAAGTTAAGGCCGAACACCAGCATCCAGTCGGCCTATTACAACCACTACCAGTACCAGATTGGAAATGGGAGACCATATCATTGGACTTTATAACAGGTTTGCCTAAAATTCAGAAACAAAATGATTATGTCATGGTTGTAATTGATAAACTCAATAAGTCTACACACTTTATTCCTGTAAAGTCTACTTTTAAAGATATCAACATTGCTGAAATATTCATGAAAGAAATTTTTAGACTGCATGGTATTCCTAAAATGGTGATTTCAGATAGAGACGTAAAATTCACATCCGCTTTTTGGAAGGAATTGTTTGCAGGGATAAATACTAATTTAAATTTCAGTATGAGTTATCATCCCCAAACGGATGGATAGACCGAAAGGACAAACGAAATCATAGAGGATATGCTCTGCATGTACGTAAGAACAAAACCAAACAAGTGGGAAGACTACCTACACCTGGTAGAATTTGCATATAACAATGGGTACCAAACTTCGACTAAGTTGATCCCTTTCGAAATATTGTATGGCAGAAAGTGTACAACTCCAATTAGTTGGGACAACCCGGCTGACCAACTCATGGTGGGACCAGAGATGCTCCAAGAAATGGAGAACATGGTAAGGAAGGCACAACATAACTTAAAAGAAGCACAGGACGGACAGAAGAGCTATCCAGATCAGAAAATAAGACACTTGGAATTTCAAGTAGGAGACCATGTTTATTTGAAGGTCAAAGCCCGAAAAATCTCGTTGAATCTAGGGAATTGTGCCAAGATGGCACGTAGTTTTTGTGGGCCCTTCGAGATACTAGCTCGAATTGGACACGTAGCATATCAACTTGCACTTTCAGCTAATCTAAGAATTCATAATGTATTTCATGTTTCTTTGTTAAAAAAATATATTCATGACCTTACTCATAGGATTGATTGGAACTTGGTGCAGGTGGAACCCGAAGGCAAGTTCTAGGTGGAACCCGAAGGTGAGTTCCAGGTGGAACCCCTGCGCATTCTGGACCGGAGAGAAATAACATTTCAGAACAGAGTCGTCGCTCAGGTAAAGGTGCAATGGAAGCACTTTAGTCTTGAGGAGGCCACTTGGGAGTTGGAGGGAGATTTGCGGAAATCTCATCCAATCCTATTCCAGGAAAGGAACGAACACCGAGGACAGTGTTTTACTGAAGGGGGAAAGGATGTGATATCCCCAAAAATAAAATATTTTTGAAAGTTAAATTTGCTGGAAATTTAATTCCGTTTTGAGTAAAATCGAATTTGGAAAATTTTTGCCAATTATGGCAATTCCAAATTTCGAATTTGATATTTGTAATTAATTATTATGAATGTTGGGCAGAGTTCTGATTCAGACTCAACTAACTATTTGACTATGACACTTGTATAAAAACAGAATTTTTATATTAATTGCAGGAGGACAAATGGAACAACCATGTTAAAATCAGTTGACCATGACTCCATGAGTGGGGAACAAGTTGGAACTACCTCTGAGCTGATTATTACAAGTGGCAAATCAGAGATTTGGCCATTGGCAGCCCCTGAAAATTAGGGGTTTAGAAAGATGTGAAAATCCCCCCAAGGGAGGGGGAAAATACATGGGCAAAATTGATATATAGAATATGCGAGGAGGCAGGATGTTGCCAAGTATGCAGGGAAAGATTTTGAGCTCTCCTTGTTGTTATGAACACTACGGATTGAGTGTGAGGCAAGAGGAGCCCATTGAGACAGATTTTCCTTTACTGTTATGAGCACTGCTGAATAAGTGTGAGGCAAGAGGATAACTATTGGAATTGGAGGACAATGATGAGGAGGAGTTTCCAAGTTCTCCCTCATGGATTCATGGTCAGGATAGGGGGTGAATCAGGAAAGTGGTTTTGGCTACCTTGTTCTACGGTTGGGAGGAACGTGGTTGTTCCCTTTGTCTTTCCGCAAAATTATTCCAGATATGTAGACTTTTCCATTTTCCATAATGTATCTAACTGTACTAACTTGCAATGGCCTCCATAGACGATATTTGTTCATTATATGAAGTCTTATAATCAAGAAATTAAATTCGGGTATCGCCCCTCTTGAATTAAAAACTCGAGACAAAGTTATTCGTGTGCAAGTGAATTGATAGTGTAAATTCGTCTATAGGCAAGGGTTATTAATTTGTAATCGTAATATCAGAAAAATCTAGATTGAGTAGGTTTATACTTATAGACTCATGCATTTATATGCATATATTATTCTGGAAGAAAAAGATAGAATCAGAACTTTACTCAGATCTTTATCTCCAATCTAAATAATCACTATGGCAGAATTGAACCATTTGGGTAATGATTATAGGGAATGCCGAAACAGGATAAAATGATTTAGTATTATAGATCTAGAGTATGTCGATCCAAATTTTTTTTCTAGCATTGAAAACAGGGCCTGTCTTCAAGGCAATAACCCTGGTATTTGAGATTGTAGGATAAAACGAAATCTGAATGACCCTTTTAAATTGGGCAACTGAATGCTGCGAAAATAGAGGTCAATTGGGTTTTCGGAAATTACAAACACCGAACTCAAAAATACAAGGTTTTCATGCACCAAGTTACATTAATGATCAGGGTTTCGGGGTTCGGGATGTCGGGGTTACAAACACATGACATTCAATAAATTGAAGCATGAAAAGCTGAATTGCGAAATGTGAAGGGACTGTGGGCCCCGCATTTCGGATTTTGGGGTTCATGACGTCGGGGTTTATGAACACATGTCTTTCAAACAAGACGATACACGAAATGTCGAATTACGGAATACGAAGGGACTGTGGGCCCTACATTTCGGGTGTCGGATTTCGGGGTTTAGTAAAACAAAGGAACTCCGTGATTCTGTAATAGTGAGTCTCGAATGTCGAAATGTCCACTGTGTGTTTAACCCTTTTTTTTTCTAAAATTATGCTCGGTCTTTGCTTGAATGATTCGGGCATCTGATTTTATACCTCTAATTGTGCTAAGACGAAATAATTTCCATGGATGACATCGGTGCGTTGTGAGGAGTTATAATCAAAGACTAAATCCGGGGAATGGTTCCTCCTTAATCCAAATGCTAGACCAAAATTATCTACATATGAATTTAAAGAACAAATCCACCTACAGGAGCAGATTTTAACTTTGAAAGCATATTTCGAGGTAGGATTGTCTATGTAAAGAGGAGATTGAAAGATACCGAACTATTTATAGGCACTGGTTTACTTCTGTAATTGAAGTTCTAGCAGACTTACCTTTGAATAATTGAATTTGGAAGAGGCATGTACACATAGTACTTATAGATTTAAATATATATACATAGTACACATAGTACTTATAGATTTGAATAATAGATTTAAATATAGATTTCTACATAAATTATACGGATGCTAGTGCAGTTAGTATTGTGTACAAACCATTTCAATAGATGAAGTAGAAAGACCCACGCAGAAACCTATTGTCATACTATTCAATAAATAACTGTGGGCCCAGTATTTTGGGGTTTCGCGATTCGGGACTTCGCGACTCCGGTTGCAACGTTCTAATCCTTTCGATTTCCCGGGTCCTGAAATGTCAAAAAGGGCTTAACGGGTTTGGTTCTCCATGTAGCCTCCGCCCATGCGACCATGCCTTGTGACCTGGGCTATCTCCTCATAGCACGTCGTGATTTCATGGTTTGTAAGGTTGCGATGTAACTCCAACCTTTCCTCCTTTTAATCCCCTAAGTCCAAGTTTTTCCCCTCCGTTTTCCTCGAAGACGAAATGCCAAATTTTTTTTCCCTCGAGAGATCAATGGACCCGATTCTTTCAGGATTTTCGCTAACTGGGAGTTCATGATGTAGCATCTACAAACCTTTTTTCTGCTCCAAAACCCGAACTCCGAATCAATGAATTTCAAGGCACGAGATCAATGACTCATGTTGCTTCTCATCCAACAGATGTTATTCCTCTTGAGCTTCTAAACACTAAAGGACGACCAGTCTTAAATTCTGCATAGATCTATGAGATCCAATGGTCCACGGGATTTCGGTACCTTTCCCGAGGAAATTTCACCATCTGTTCTTCTAAGGATATCTGGCCAAAATGATTTGGCGTTCTACCACCGAATCTTGACTCTGCGAGACAATCTTCGATCCCCAACTCCCTTTAAGTACTTCAAAGGTGCTATCCCTTCTGAGCTTTATCCCTTTGAACATCAAGGGTTCCTTCGACCTAAGTTTAGACATCGCCTTTATACATTTGAGTATGTTGGTGTAGTTTGAGAATTTAAGGAAAAATGGAAGGAAATTACCCACAAAAGATTTTCTATTCGAATAGATTAGACTAGTGTAATAATATCCCTATGGACAGAGACGAATCGTTCCTTCTCTTAAATTCTAAACTTAAACAAAAATTGATTTATGTCATAAAAAAAAGGAAATCTTTTTTTTTTATGGTAAATTTGAGGTTCATTACAATGGGCTCACATTCTTCATTAGAAAAGGAAATCTTTACAAATTAAAAGTGAGAAGTGTGTTTTTATTGTATATTCCGAAGATGTCAAAGGTTACACACTTCTTCAAACTCATTCCAATGAAATTATTATTCAAAGAGATGTGCAATTTGATGAAAACCTCTTGGCTTGCGAGCCTAATTCGATGTTTGTGCCATCCTCGTCATGTGATCTATGTTTGATGTTTGTTCCGTATTTTGCTCCTATTCTAGTTTCTTCTTCTTCAGATGATGACAATGAGGATGAAAATCCACCTCCACCTGCTCACCTTCATGTAGATGAGTCCATTGAACATGGACTTGCATCGACACCACCACTTCCGAGATGGGTTTGTTCAATATGAGAAGCGGTTGGTGATATTGTCGATGATCATTTAGATCAGTGTCGAACAAGTTCACAGTTCCAGTGAGCCTCTTATATTTTGGCTCAAGTTTCAGAGACTCATGATCCAAAAACATTTGCAAAAGCTTCAGTCCATCTAGATTGGGACACAACAATGAATGAAGAATAGTGTTCCTTAATGGAAAATTGTACTTGGGATCTTGTACCTCTTCTGAAAGGAAGAAATCTTGTCAGATTTGAATGGGTTTATATAACTAAGTATGCATCAAATGGAAGTGTTGAAAGACACAAGGCCTTACTAGTCTCCAAAGGATTCTATCAAGTTGAAGGCATGGACTATGATGAAATCTTTTCCCCTGTAGCAAAAATGAATTCCATCCACCTTGTTATATCCCTTGTTGCCTCACATAAATGGGATGTCCATCAGATGGATGTTAAATATTCCTTATTGCATGGGGATTTGAAAGAATAAATATACATGGAATGTGCTCCTGGCTATGTCCAGAATGACCCCAGCCTTGTTTGTTGCCTTAAAAAATCTCATTATGATCTTAAGAAAGATCCTCAAGCTTAGTATGCCAAAATGGACATCTTTCTTCTTAACATTGAATTTTCTAGATGTCATTCTGACCCTAATGTCTATACAAAGAAAGTAGGAAGACATATCATAATACTTGTTAGTTATGTTGATGACCTTATCCTCACGGGTAGTGACCCTAAACTTTTAACCATGTGAAATCCAGCCTTAAAAAGAAATTTGAAATGACAAACTTAGGATGTTTGCATTATTTGCTTGGCCTCCAAGTATTGCAAACCAAGGAACGGATATTTATTTCCTAATCTAAGTATGCTTGTGACCTTCTTCACCACTTTCACATGGACTATTCTAAACCATCTCCTTCTCCCTTCTAGTCTAGAGTCAAACTTGTTGCCACTTGTATTACTCCCGAAGTCAATGCCACTTTGTATTGTTAGTTAGTTGGTAGCCTCTTATATTTGACTCATACCCAACCTGATATTTCCTTTGTTGTTGGTCTTGTTTCCTGATATATGAAAACACCTGATCAAATCCATTGGAAAGCCTCTAAAAGGATCAATTTATTTCAAGATACATTACAGTTCAGAGGGGAGTCCTTTGTTGGTTGGTTTCATTGATTCATATTGGGTCGACGAACCTGATGATCAAAATTCTACTACATGTCAAGTTTTCAACCTTGGTTCTGGACCTATCACATGGGATTGTAAGAAACAACATGTTATTGTTATTTATTCAACATAAGTAGAGTACCGAGTAGTGGTTAATTCAAGTGAACAATCCTTTTGGCTTTGGTAGATCATTTCAGAGTTTGGATTCCAGCATCAACATCTGACCACCCTCTGGTATGACAATTAGAGTGCCATCAATCTCACCAAATATTGAGTTCAACATCATCATAGAAAACACATCAAGCTACACATGCACTTCACCAAAAATCTCATTCATGATTGAGTTATTGAAGGGCTCTTCTACCCTACAAAAGATCAAGTTGCAAAAATTTTCATAAAGTCTCTTACATAAACATTTTTTTGCAAATTCGATCTATGTTAGGATTTCAGGAAGTTGTCATTAAGGGGGGATAGATGCTAATGCCTCATTCCTTCTCCTATTGTGTTTCCTTTGTAAATACTTCAATCGTATCCCAAGTTGTTCTTAAGGGGGGATGTTAGGATATTTAGAAACACATGAGTTAGTTAAGATCAACTTGGTATAATGCTTCATTAGGTTAAAGTGTGTTTCTTTAGTATCCATTTGTAATCCAATGGTCACAATATGTTCCCAAAATAGAGTGATCCAATGAATCATATTCTCCTTAATCTTAACGACTATATTGATCCATGGCTTGACACTCAATTATTCCATGATATCTATTTAAAGAGATTGAAGGATCATTTGTTGATGATTGATTGTGAGAAACTCTCTTGTAAAATTTTTCTTTTGCATTAATAAATTGCCTCAAGTGACCACGTTGGTTAGGGTCATGGATGTTTACCCATAGGGGTTTTACCACATAAAAAAATTGGTGTGTTGATCTTTGATCTGGTTGTGCGAATAGTTACTGAAGGTGTTCATCCTATGTTGGAATACTTATGTTGTCGAACAATGTACCATTTTCTACGCAGAAGGTCACCATATAAATGAGTGTCTGGCGTTGGGAAGTTACATAGTGATGAGCACGCTGAATCCATTTCCGATATTACCACAAACCAAGTGGTGTGATATTTATAGAAAATGGGGTCATATACCTCCTTGATGTCCAACACTGTATAAGTATCATAATACCACACACACTCCATTTTGTGAGTTTTACAAATCCATGGGCTATGATGTGAACAACTTCTGATCAATGCAGCTAATGAAGGAGCACATTGCATATGATTATTGGGTCCAAGAAGAGAATAAGGGTGGAGACTATGGAGGCTTCAACTTAGGAGACTTCAAAGAGGCCGAATAGGAGGATATGGAAGAGTAAGAGGAAGATGATATGATGGGGGAGGAGGAAGACCACCTACTTGTTTTAACTGTGGCGAGATAGGAAACTTGTCACGATTTTGTACCAAGCCACATGCACTATGTGGCTATTTCCACAACGCTGACTATGTCATGGAGGATTGCCAAAAATTATTGGAAAAATGTGAAGAAAAGAAGGGGCATTGCAACATAGTGATTGCTAAGTCACGCAAAGATTAAAAATTGAAAGAAGAAGTTGATGTATGGGTGGTAACACGAGGAAGCATCTGTACAGGAGATGACCTAGAACAAGGAGAAGGTTCAGTTCATAATATATAAGGAAATATTATAAAATAAATACAATCACCTCCTAAGTTTGACATCGTGGAACAGAAGTAGTTCCTACACGACATTTAGAGGGTGCTAGAAGAGTGTAGAATTCCTACAGAAACCCCGATAGATCTAGACTTCTAGTTAAATTGAACACGTACAATTTGCTGATATTCAAGAGATGAGAGAAAGTTTTTTCTCCATAAATCAGAGAATTATATTAATAAAAAATGAATATACATGAGCAATTGTCCTCAAAAATAAGAGAGGAGGTGAATATATAGAATTTCCAACATAGAAATTCTAGTAAAAAAAAAGCTAGAAAAAGCTAAAATAGGTGTCATAGGCTAAGGGAGACCACATAGTTCGACCTAGACCACTAAAGACACATGTCACACACTCATTAATGCCCACAAGAGTCAATTGATGCGCATTATCTCACTTAATCTCACTTAASTGACAAGAGAAGCAGTTCCAACTCACTTAACTAACCCGAAATAGCAATTACTAATAATAGTAATGGCAAAAATCATTAATTAAGGAATAAATCTCTCACTCAAAGAGGAGGTGAACATTCCCCAATAATGGATGATTTTTTGCATGGGGGAGTTGGAATAAATCAAGAATAAATCAAGAAAATCAAGAACCGGGAGTTGAGTCTTGATCTAAAAATAGCAGTTTTCCCTAAAATCTAGGGATGAGGCGCCCTTCTTCTCTATGTGGCCAAATTAGGTGAAATAAAGTGTGATGGAATGTATTAACCAAGATCTAGGAGTCTAAACTAGGTATAAACTAATGTAATTTAGGGTTATGCTCCAACAAAGAGGACCACATGCATGCATAATGGAAACACATGGCGCATAAGGAAATTGAAGAAGCCCATATGTGCAGATAATTTAAATGCATGGAATAGAGGGAAATGGAAGAGGAACATGTGCACAAAGAGTTGCAATGAATGACGTGAGAAGAAACACAACACAACACTTACTTTGAGGATAAATTAGAAAACCAAGTAAGTGACTTCTTGTGTTTTTGTCTTAAGGTGTTATGTGATCCTATAGTTGCAAAGAAATTAACCCACATGTTGACAGGATCTACGGAGGAAGGGGAGAATGACATTGCTATCTTTTCCCAATTACCAAAACAATATGTGTGCCATGTTAATAGGATGAAGTGCACGGGGAAAGAATTTAAGATGATAGTTGAGCTAGGGAGTTACGAGATGGAGGATGTCATGTTGGACCTAAGATCCGACATGAACATCTTGTCAAAGAAATTATGGGACTTTATGGGTAAACCAAAGTTATTGTGGTTCCCCATTCAACTTAGGCTTTCCAACCACTACAAAATTTATCCTATTGGTGGGATGGATAAAGTGAAAGTGAACATTGATGGGGTAAAATATAAAGTAGACTTTGAAGTGACCGATATTATGGGTGACTCATACCTATTAGGGACCTAACCTCCCTAACCCCTCATGTAGGTAGAATAATATATTTTCCATGTAATAAAGGTCAATATTAATAAATAAGGTCTAGTAATAAGGAGAATAAGTCAAATGTAAGAATACCTAATAGAAGCTTATGCTTCTAGAAAGATATGCATATAGGTTTTTCTTTTGGTAGATAGTTTTGGTATAAATATGAGTCAAGGGAATGCAAAGTATTTGTCTTAATAATTATTGTAATAGAGCGCTGCTCTGTTGGAGGTTGCCCCCTCGAAGAGGCAAGTGAACATTGCTTCCATTTCAATAAAGGTATCATTTTATTGTGCTATTCTCTATAATATGTTGTTTCATTGCTAAATTCTATGATATTCCTATTTCTACTCGATATAAATTTACCAGGTGCATAACAAGTGGTATCATAGCATTTTCCTGGGTATGAATTATGAACACGTTTTTTTTTTTTCAAGGTAGAGACGTGTTTCGACGTCTTTAAACTATAATGATTTGTCATTTAGTGCATAAATCCGTGATCAGGGAAGCATATAGGTGGGAAATACAAGAGGTTTTTAAGGTCACATTGTTGGACACCCTTGTAACCCTTGTTGGTACCCCTTCCAGTGGTAGCACATTAGACAACACATGCATACAAACTTGCTTAGGCATCCTAAACCCCACTATAGATCAACCAATTGGTCGTCTGATTGCTATAGTTCCACTGAGAAAAACACTCAGGAAGATACTCTCTAGTACCTGGGTAATTGAGTAATACAACTAAGGGTATGGTATAGCCTCCTTAGTTGGTTCCCTGAGATGTTGCATTGAGTACTATAGTTTGATCCCACACAGATATCAAAGAGTTATAACATAGGGAAAACCCTTGTCTGTAGGAACCCTGAACACCCCAACCCTTAGGAAGGAAACATAATAGAAAAGGAACAGACAAGATATATTGTCATGCAACCTTGCCTCCTACATTCTAGTTGCAAAATTACTACACATTTATTCATGTTAAGAATTTGGGCATTTTTCCACTGCAATATTATTCAGATCAGAGTATAAATTCGCATGACTAAAAAAAAAAATCTAGGGCTTGCACGTACCCTTATTTGAGACTTATCCTATTGGATTCCTCTTTTGTTCTTGATCATAGTGATACCTATCATTTTCCATCCTTTGTTTTCCTGTGGTTCGGACCCCAAGGCATCACAACAGGGTCACCAAAGATCATCATTTCTCACTGAATGGAAAAGGTCATTCTGGAATTATTTCCCAACTTTATTCCATTCAAGTGGTTAAGACATCCTTTGTCCATCCCAACCTCCAATCTATCCTCTCCCACCACCAGGATATGTTTCAAACCCCCTAGAGACTTCCCCCTTCTCAAGGTGTCCATGATCATTCCATTCCTCTAGTTTCAGGAAATATACCTCCAAATGTTTTCCCTTATTTTCATACCTTCGCCCAAAAGAATGAAATTGAGAAGATTGTTCAAGAATTGACAGAAACCGGTGTCATCCATCCTAGTACCAACCCCTATTATTGTCCAGTAGTCATGGTACTCAAGAAAAAAGGTACTTGGCACATGTGTCTTTATTTTTGCACCCTTAACAAAATTACCATCAAAGACAAATTTTCCATTCCTATAATTGATGACATTTTGGATGAATTAAGTGGTGCTTAGTATTTTACCAAACTTGCTCTCCACTCTAGCTACCACCAAATTTGTATGAAAGAAGAAGACGTTCCCAAGACTACATTCTGAACTCATGAGGGTCACTATGAGTTCTTGGTTATGCCATTCGGCCTCTGTAATGCTCCATCCACTTTTCAAAGTCTCATGAATCATTGTTGGCCCTTGACCAAGATTTTAGGAACACTTGGTCATATTTGACCGTTTTTGGACTTCGATAGCCTGTCAAAAATGAAGCTCCAGGCGAAGCAGAGATCACTGGATCTTGGTCCACTTTTGGGCCCCTTTTAGGGTTTTGGGTTAATGTAATGGGAAAGGGATGTCGCCCCATGGGTTTACCCACGCTTAGGCCCACTTTTGTAATGTATAAATAGAAGGATAGGCAATGTAAGAAGTAGTAGATGTTATTGATTAGTGCAATTGGTAGTGCATCAATGTGATGTTGAATAAGTGCTCTGTGTGAACTGTGTAAGGCTTGCAAGGATAAGTGAAAGTTACTATGAGGTTGCTATAGAAAGCTAAGTGTTGTAACGCAAGGAAGAAGGATCTAGCGAGCTGCACAGATCTTTTGTCCTATGCGAAGAAGGGTTTTGGAGGCTTTGTGCTTGTAACAGATTGAAGACAATAATAAAGAAGAATATATTGTGGATGTAACCCCAGGGTGGGGGTGAACCACGTAAATCTATGTGTTATGCTCTGTGCTTTGATTCAATGTGTTTATCTTTGCTTATGTTATGTGCTTTGATATGCTATGTGCTTCTTAGATATATATGATTGTTAGATCTGATGTGTATGAGTATGCTTAGTGATGATCTACTGGATATGATCTGGGTTACTATGGTTAAGTGTTGAAATATTGTAGATCTGAGTGTACACCGCGATTCTCTATGATGTCTGCAAAGTATAATAAGGGTTGAATATTGATGAATGATCGATGCTAAGCACTCTGTAAATGATATAATCACGTATCTGTGTCCCAGCTAAGGTTGTAGACACCTGAGTCTTGCAACCACCCCTGCCTCTACCTCAAGTGAGACTTCATCTTCTTCACAGGTGTTGCCGAAAGGGTCTGTAGTTAGGGCTTTGTTGGTGCGCTCTTGAGAATTGAACCCTGGGTCTGCTCCTATGCCAACAAATGGTTCCATTGCTGGGACCTAAAACTATGATTGTTGGGAACTAAGGAAGAAAAAACTTTGTGCAAAATAAAGCTTTGTGCGTAGATTTGTTTCCCTAGTGCGCAACTTTTTACTTGACCTGTGAAGATTTGTGCCAGGAATAAGGTCAGATCTGAATAAAGGAAGATCATATCTAAAGAAAAGAAGCAAGATATGAATGCTATGTGCTCTAAGAAAAGTAAAAGTGGAGATTTATGAATGAAAGAGGTCAAATCTGCATAAAAGAGGTAAGATCTGTAAGCTTTGTGCTCTAATAAAGGTAAGAATAGTTAAAAGTTCTTAGATCCGGAAGCTTTGTGCCCTGTAGAAGTAAGATAAGTGAATTTTTTTGTTTCTAGAGCATGGATCTAGGTATGTTTGATAGATTTTGTCCTATCTTAAAACCTAGGGCATTAATAGATGAAAGAAAATTTGATATGAATAGATCTGATAAGTATAATGATAGATATGTTATAACTATGTATAGAAAGAATGTCTGGACTAACAAATGGATGCAGGATCCTAGAAAGTATTTTTTCCAGGCTAGCTACCATGATCCTGGTGCACAGTACATAAGAGGTTGGGGGACATTTAGACAAAAGAGAGGGTTAACCCTCTATTATAGTTGCAGAAAACCAGGCCATCTAGTTAAGGAATTCCCTAGTAGAAGACCTAGTTGTCTTTGTTGTAAAGCTATGGACCATGAGGTCTTGGATTACCCTAGAATGATCGCTAAGCTTGAAAGGATAAATCTGAATCAAGAAGACCATAAGGCAGATCCAAAAAAAGTAGAAACACAACAATAATCATAGAAAGTATTAATACAGATGAAAGAAACCCTGAAGGAACATAAAGATGTCTGATTATCAGAGATCTTCAAAGAAAAGGAGAAAGTCGAAGCAAGAATAGGGGACTTTGACATTGACTGTATTCTTGATGAAGAAACACAAGTGAACATTATGCCAAAAAGAACTTGGGGAGCTATAGGGAAGCCTACCATGATTCCTTCATTGGGAGGAATAGGACTATTAAGAGGAAAATTGATAATGTTATGTGGAAAAATCGCTCAGATACCTATGACAGTCAATGGAACTTCGACAGAAGAAGATTTTGAGATTATCAAATTCATTGAGGACAACACCCCGTTTACTATGCTACTCAGAAAACCTTGGATTGAAAGAGATCAAGCCAGAAAGAAGGAAGAAGAAGAGGTTTTAGAATAGCAGAGACAAGAGTTAAAATATTTCATGACTAAAAGGATTGCACAGTTGATAGAAGAACATGAGAACCGCTTGAAGCCATCTGACACTAGAAGCCTAGATGTCGAGGCCAAAGCTACACAAAAGGATGAAATTTATACCCCGAGAAAAGAAGAAGTGATATACCTAAACCCTAGGAGAGAATCTCACCAGCACGAAGTGACTATGTCCAAGGAAAATAATAATCAAAATGGGAAGAGAATCACCGAGATGAAGCACACTAGAAAGAAGGCTAGAAAGCTAAGTAAGAAGAAGGCTAAGATTGAAAAATTACAGAAGATCCCAAAGGGTACCTCACAACAAGACACTTTTCAGAATTGGAGCTTCGTCGGGATATCTAAACAATGACATATGCCACTTCGCTGAGGCGAAGTCATATAGTTGTTGGAAGCCAATATAACCATTCGACTACCACTTCGAATGGGTCAGAAAGAATTTATGGCTCGACACTAGACCATTAGACCGCGCCATAACAGACAGAACATAAGTTAATGCAGCCTCATACCCATTGCAAAGTTTCCCTACTCAGTTCGCCATGCCACGCACCGAGAATACTTTTTTCTAAGTGAGAATTTGAGCTCGAAGCCTGAGATTACTTCACCATTCACTGTAGTCTCTGAATTCATTTTCACACCCAAGCTAGTTGACCCGAGCTTGTATGTCGGATGAGATCAACGCTGTTGAGAAAGTAGTTGAAGAAGTTTTGATTGACTTAATGACTGAGAGAGTCATGTCGGAGCGAGGATTATCTACAGGAGTCCAAGAATCATCAACGAGAGGACTCCATGCCTCCCCTTCCACTGCTCACGCCATTCCATCCTGACCGACCAATGAGAAACAGACCAAGCACATGGATGACATCGCAAATGCCAAGCTTATCCCACGCATTCTACCTACTTACTTACTACCTCTAAGCAATGCCATCAACCGTGATAGTGTACCACGAGACTTTGAGTACACTTTGATCACTGCGTACATTCCGAAAGGGGTGCGCGCAGTTCGTGATGACCAGGATAAGCTCGCAACACTTAAATTTAGTGATTTTAACCTTGGAGATCGTAAAGTTTACAACATGTTAGCCCCACACAATTACTTAACTAGGACCAAAGGTAATAATTCTAAGATTGTCCCATAGTCATGGACCCAGAACCTCGCGCAATCCACACTTCTTAATGTAATGAATATCATGCACTTGGACAGACACCAAGAAGTCAATGTATGAATGAATTTGTTGTTGTCCTGCTACCACAAAGGATACTTATGGTTGGACCGCCGCATCACTATGGATCTGACCTTGATCAATCAGATCACAGGACTTAGTATACAAGGCCCTGACCCACAAGAGTTTTACCCTGGAAAGACCTCAGACTGAGCACTAGCGCAGAGGATAAAATAAACTTATGGAGATGTCGAGAAAGACATGCGAGGCTACAAGGTAGCCTCTATCCAGAGTGGCACAGTGTGCCTTTCTTGTCACCTGATCGCGAGAAAGATAGTTTGCAAGAACAGACCAACACAAGTGATTGGATTTGTAGTTGACCTCGTAGGGAAGTGCGTTTAGGGACTACAGATGAATTGGGCGTAGTACCTTATAAAATAGCTAGATCTTGATTGCAGAGAAGTGCAAGACCAAGGGTATGAGTTCCACTTTAGTTGGTTGCTCATACTAATCGCTTTCATCGACTAGGAGCTACCAGAAGGTGCCACTTTTCCGGAAATTGAACCCTTCGAACCACTGGCCACGAAGTTCTTTACGTTGTGGTACTCCAACGACATGAACAAGCACTGGCAGTCTAATTTTGTCTTCCACACCTATTACAACCAATTGAAGAATACAATCTAGTCTACACCACGCCTCACCCCAAACACACTTCATAAGTTTATACCTTTAATAAAATTCAGTGCGGACTGCCACTTAACCTATATCACAGTGTGTGCTGATGAGCACAAACAATAACATCTATCATACTACAAGTTGACAAAAGAAGACTTGGAGCAGATTACCAAGGAATGGTCAGCGGACCTCCTTGTTGGAACAGACCCTGCAGAAATGTCTGACGTGGGTAGCCCTGAAGCTATGTCGGATACACCTGTACCAAGCAAGACTAAGAAGGATGATGAAGCTCAAGATGTCCATAGCACATCCATGAAGACTACTTTGATCTCACTTGTGCAGGGAGGTGATGGTGAAGAACCAGGTGGCACAGAAGTTGAGAAAAACAAAGGCGAGGTTACTCTGCCTAGAGAGGAGGAGGATCCCTCTAAGAAAAGGAATATTACCCCACCAAATCCCTCATCCCGAAAGAAAACTAAGGCCACCCAGACTACGTTTAAGAAAACGCTCACACTGGACGACTTCGACTTATTAATCGCTGCACTGAATGGTGCTTCACCAGAGATCGTAGAAAAGAAAGAAGCGAAGCAGGATGAGGTATTTAGCTGAATCAAGGGTGAACTTCAAGAAGTGCAGCAGGAACTCCAGTCCAGCTGAGAATTTTCTACTACACCCTTGACAATTGGAACAGTAGTAACAGGTGATGAGCCCACCCAATTACACCAGATCACTGATAAAGTCGAAGCTCGCCTTCGACTAGCTCAAGAAGACACAACGCAAGCCACCCAAGATTTGACACAAGTACAGATCACACTTATAGAACAACAGAGTAAGGTAGAATGGGAAAATATTTCCCTGCAAGCGAAGTGGGATGAGGAGAAAGCATAGTTACAGCAAAGCAAGGACCGGTTGCTAGCAGAGCAACTTGAAGTACAGGAAAGGGTTCACAAAGCACTTCACTCTGTGATGGTCATAGAAGTGAATATTGAAGAACGTGTCTCACAATAGGTGGCACAAATTGAAGAAGTAATCCAACAACTTCAGCAGTGCATCGCAGATATGGAACTTTGTACTGTGCCCGAGACTCCTCAAGAAATAAGAGATCTAAGGGAGGCAACTGCCCACAGCGCAGTTGGCCGATTAAAAACCTTTACCTTGGAATGTAAGCAGCTGAGCGCTAGAAGCGCCCAGACTTATGAGAACCTCACAGAGAATCCAGAGTTGTATGCATTGGAGGAACAACTCCAAGAAGCAAAGCATCACGCAGATACACTACAGGCACAGTTGAAGGCCTTGACCCCAGTCGAAAGAATGAAGAGATTTCCAGAACAACACACCACCCAACAACAGGTACACACGCTGCAAAGTAAAGTGATGGAAGTCTCCCAACGACTTCAACCAATCCAATAAAAGGCATGCCAACTGTTCACTGAAGTAGAAATCCAGGGAGCTGAGCTTGAATAGGTTGTCATCACCACGGAACAACGCCTGGAAGGGCCAATAAATGACACAGTGATCCAGGAGTTCACTGAGAAAGAGGTTGTCTCATTGTAGCAGGTCGAAGCAGCTCGAGCCAAGCTCAAGGCATTCGAGGCAGAATTGATCAAACCAGAGTGACTCGAGACAAGTCACAGGTGAGTGTTGGGGGTCTGTTGGCCCTTGACCAAGTTTTGAGGAACACTTGGTCATATTTGACCATTTTTTGACTTTGACAACCTGTCAAAGATGGAGTGCTAGGAAAAGTAGATATCACGGGATCTCGGTCCACTTTTGGGTCCCTTTTAGGATTTTGGGTTAATGTAATGGGAAAGGGATGTCGTCTCATGGGTTTACCCACACTTAGGCCCACTTTTGTAATGTATAAATAGAAGGATAGGCAATGTAAGAAGTAGTATATGTGATTGCTTAGTGCAATTGGTAGTGCATCTATGCGATTTTGAATAAGTGCTATGTGCGAACTGTGTAAGGCTTGCAAGGCTAAGTGCAAGTTAATGTGAGGTTGCTATAGAAAGCTAAGTGTTGTAACGCAACAAAGAAGGATCTAGAGAGTTGCGTAGATCTTCTGTCCTATGCGAAGAAGGGTTTTGGAGGCTTTATGCTTGTAATATATTGAAGACAATAATAAAGAAGAAGATCTTGTGGACGTAACCCTAGGGTGGGGGTGAACCACGTAAATCTGTGTGTTATGCTCTGTGCTTTGATTCAATGTGTTTATATTTGCTTATGTTATGTGCTTTGATATGATCTATGCTTCTTAGATATATATGATTGTTATATCTGATGTGTATGAGGATGCTTAGTGCTGATCTACTGGATCTAATATGGGTTACTATGGTTAAGTGCTGAAATAATGTAGATCTGAGTGTACACCGTGATGCTCTGTGCTGTCTGCGAAGTATAATAAGGGTTGAATATTGATGAATGATCGATGCTAAGCGCTCTGTAAATGATATAATCACATATTTGTGTCCCAACTAAGGTTGCATACACCTAGGTCTTGCAACCACCCCTACCTCTACCTCAGGTGAGACCTCATCTGCTTCGTGGGTGTTGCCAAAAGGGTCGATAGTTAGGGATTTGTTGGTGTGCTCTTGAGCATTGTACCCTGGGTTTGCCCCTATGCCAACAATAATGTCTTCCATTCTTTCATTTATCATTTTGTATTGGTTTTCTTTGATGATATTCTCATCTATAGAAAAACTTGGCAAGCCCATCTTTCCCATGTGGATCAAGTTCTATAGTTATTGTCTCAGCAAAAATGTTTTCTTAAGCAGTCTAAATGTTCTTTTGGAGCCTCTACAGTGGGGTACCCGGGACATATTGTCATCCAGGATGGTGTCTGGGTGGATCCAAAGAAAATTGAAGCTGTGCAGTATTCCTCACACTCGAAAACTATTAAAAGTGTGCATGGAATCTTGGGTTTGACATGATATTATCGCAAGTTTGTTCAAAATTATGGAAAAATTGCAGCTCCCCTCATAGTGCTCCTTAAAAAGAATGCTTTCAATTGGACTCCAACAACTGACCATTCATTCCAAGATTTGAAAGCGGCTATATGAAATACTCTTGTTCCGGCTCTCCCTGACTCCAACAAGACCTTTGTACTGGAATGTGAAGCCTACAACAAAGGCATTGGGGTTGTCCTCATGCAATATGATCAACCTTTGGATTTCACCAAAAAACAATTGTTTGAGTGCCATTTGGTCCAATCACCCTATGAAAAGGAAATGTTGTCTATCCTGCATGTTGCGGATATCTGACGTCCTTATCTCTTGGGGAAACACTTCCAAATTAAAAATGATCATCAAAGCCTCAAGTATTTTATGGAACAAATAATTTCTTCCCTGGAGAAACAAAAATGGGTAACAATTTTTTTTGGATATGATTATGAGATCATCTACAAAAATAAAAAGAAAATGTGGTGGTTGATGCCCTTTCCTAGAAATATGAAGAATATAGGTCCCTTTTTTCCCTCTCTTTCATTGTCACAGATTGACTTCAGGAGGTTCTCTAGGAATGGTTGGAAGACCCAAAACTTTCAAGACTGATCCAAACACTACAGCAATATATGAAATCTTCTCCAGGGTACTCGTGGCACCATGAGAGCTTTGTTATAAAGGTCACATGTATTTAATCAAATAGTTGAACCTTAAATCCACCATGCTCTCTGAGTTTTGTGCTTCACCTACAACTTTTCATTCTAGTTTTACCAAAACCTATGAACGGGTCAAACATTCTTTTTTCTGTGATGGTATCAAACAAGACATGCACACCATTGTGGATAAATGTGACACCTTTCAACACAATAAGGGTGAGATAGTCAATGATCTAGGCACACTCCAACTACTTCTGATTCCACCTACTATTTGGACATATATTTCTATGGACTTCATTGTTGGATTACCTAAATTAGGCAATAAGTCAGTCATCATGGTAGTAGTGGATCGCCTTTCCAAATATGCTCATTTCTATGCTCTTCAACACCCATTCACAACATCCATTGTGGCTCAAATTTTTATGGATAATATCTTCAAACTCTATGACATGCCTCATTCTATTGTTTATGACCATGATCCCACTTTCACCAACACTTTATGGCAAGAATTGTTCCAACTCAAGAGAACCCAATTGCATCTCATGACAACATATCATGCTCGGATTGATGGAAAAACTGAAGTGGTCAACAAGTGTTTGGAAACCTATTTGATGTGTTTTGAATCTGACATAAAAAATCAGTGGGTTCAGTGGTTACCCCTCGCGAAATGGTAGTACAACACCTCTTACCATACCACCACTCGCATGACTCCCTTTGAAGAATTCTATGGAAAAAATCCACCCTTAGTTATATCATACATACCTAGTGTCTCCAAGGTTCAGTAGGTGGATCAAACTCTTATAGTATGCAGGGCCACTCTTCATACTCTCAAAGAAAATTTGGTCATGGCTCATAATCGCATGAAACAACAAGCATATAAGGGTCGTTCTAAACATGAATTTATTGAATGGGACCAAGTGTTTCTTCTTCTACAACCTTATAAGAAGACTTCACTCAAATCCTAACACTGTAAAAAACTCACCCCCAAATTTTATGGTCCTTATCATATTCTCAAGAGAGTGGGGCTAGTGGCCTACCAATTAGAGTTTCCCAGTCACTCTAAGGTCCACCCTGTTTTTTATGTTTCCTGCTTAAATAAATTTATAGGAACTAGGTGCCAAAATCATACCAGCCTACCTGAGTTGGATGAAGAATATTCCATTTGGTTGTAGCCACAAGCATTCTTGGACCAACGTGAGTGTCGTCTCTGCCAGTGCACTATCAATAAATTTTTAGTTCAGTGGAAGGACACACAACTAGAAGATGCCACCTCGGAGTTGACTACCATTCTGCAACAATTTACTCGTCTCAAGCCTTCAGGAAAAGGTTGTTTTTAGGGGGGGGGGGGCATGTTAGGGACATAACCTCCCTAACCCCTCATGTAGGTAGAATAATATATTTTCCATGTAATAAAGGCCAATATTAATAAATAAGGAATAGTAATAAGGAGAATAAGTCAAATGTAAGAATACCTAATAGAGGCTTCCACTTCTAGAAATGTCTTCCTTTAGATTGTTATTTAGGTAAATATATTTATTATAAATAGGTGTCGAGGGCATGAGAAGTCTTGGTCTTGAGAATTATTATAATAAAGCGCTTCTCTACTGGAGGGTTTCCCCTCAAAGAGGCAAATGAAAATTGATTTTTTTTCAATAAAGGTATCATTTTGGTGTGATATTCTCTATATTTTGTTGTTTTGTAGGTAATTTCTATGATATTCTTGTTTATTTTCAATATAACATAAATAGGTGCATAAAAATACCCCTATCAAGCTCTACCTAGCATTGATTGGGCATTTGATAACAATGGCATACTAAATCTGAAGCAACGGTAGATGTCCTTTGAGATGGACACCTTGTGCATCATTATGCCACTAGATACAAATGGGGGTGGTAGATATAATGATCCCATAAATAATGATGCACATAGATCGATCATCAATAACATATACAACATCACATGATGCAAGGACTATATGAATATGAATGTTGATGAAAAATTGAGATGGAGAAGTCTCCATTCCTATGACACAGATTCAAAGGATGTGATGGCCATATGGAAGAATAAGATATATGAGGTATCGACCAAGAGGTTTTCACAAATTACCAAGGTAGTGTGCTAGATCATATCAAAGTGGTGTGACCTATTGAGGTTGACAGGACATGCCTGATAGATACATTTCTAGCATGCATGAAGGAGAGTCTGCCTGAGATCCAAAGGATTCAGGCCATGGAGGCAGTATTCAAGGGAACATTGTTATGCTAGTTGGAAACACATTGTGTATATCTATAGGAATAGATGTAGGTGGTGGAATGAATGAGGGTAAGGTTCCAACCCACGAATGGATTTGAATTAATGAGTCGGTACATGGGTACTGGATATTATTAGGAACATATTTGTTTCTATGTGCAGCACTAGACAACCAAGAATATTCCTAGTGCACACTGGGGTCATAGGTTCATCCATACCATGAAATGGTACCTATGAGATGGTACATCAAGGAGGATATGATAAGGAAAATGGGGGAATGGAAGAAAGTGAGAAGTAACTTTTACGCAATGTTCAAGTTTATGTCAGAGGTCCCTGTGTAGAGGGAGATTTTATTAAGAATCAAGGATTTCATCTTCCATCGACAACTTGCTACCCCCTCTTACCTAGGGGTAACTAGAGGAGATCATGTCTCATGTTCCATAATGAAGACAAAAATCCCATAGATGATCATCAACATTCTCCACAGACAATAACCCCTCATATGCTTCCTCTTCATCATTGTTCAACTTAGCTCATTCACTTGATCAACTTGTTTCATCTAATGATGATGATCCAACACACATGAGTTACACTAGTCACTGTTTCATTTAAAGTGTTGCATTTAATGCATTATGAATTTAAGTGAGGATCATGGGTTGAAGTGAAACAATTGATTGTGATTGCTTGGAAGTTATACTTTTTTCCTTGTTTCACCTTGGTGGTCATCATATGTGTCATAGTCAAGTGTTGTCACTCTTGGGGAATATGGGGACTACTTGAAGGCAATGATAGGGGTAACACACCACTCCTTTTCCATACTTCAAAATTTTCATCTTGATTCCTTCCATTCTTCTATACTTTGGAAATGGTTGTTACATGTACACTAAAAATGATCGTGCATGATATAATGTCAAGGTTGATGCAACTGGTAAAAAGAATTACAAAAGATCATGATATAAAATAAATAATAAAAAATGGGATAAAAAATGACCAAATCAAAAGCCAAAGGTCATATTGAGCTATACCCCCTTGCTATGAGTCAATTTCCCCTAGTCCTAATGCACTGAATGCATATCAATTAAAAGGACTTGATACCAGTAAGAAAAAAAAGAAACGCATGAAATCGAAAAGGGGAATTGCAAAGCAATAAAAGAATATCAAAAGTAAATACGGGGCTTGGAATACACACATTACTGAGGAAAGGGTATCTCAAGCACTAAGCACTCCCTCTATAAAGGCACTCATAGATATGAACCACATGTTTCCTTGCATGTCAATGACACCATGACCATGAAGTAAACCCCATGCCACCTTATTCACTTATACTTACATGTTGAATAGTTTATTGAGAGCTACTCATTTTCCTAGGTACTGGCACACCTAATAGGATCTTGTGATGGCCCTCCCATACCTAAACTTGGAAAATTTCATAAATTCTTGATCTAGTGTGAAGTTTGAAGAAAATACCTAATGTGAATTGCTTACGTGGCTCTTGTATTAAGTAGTGGACTACTTTGTATGATTCTAATGACTGTTGTATCTTGTAATGCTTCATTTACTTGATTTTGTGGACCTTATTTGATCATGATGCACTTTTGAATTGGTCCTTTGGAGGACATTTTCATCAAGCATTTGAGATGTGATGAATTGATCCTTTGGAGGAAATTTCATCAAGCATTTGATGATGATGAGATGTGACCTTTGAGATGACGAGATGTGACCCTTTATGATGCTTTTCACCTTTTGATGAAACATCGTGTGTTAGTGTTAGGAATAATTTCATTACATCTTCATTTTCCATCATCCCTAGCCTAAGGCCTTTCATTTTATCCTAGAATCATCTCTATTATCATTCTTTGTTGCATTATTGCATTTTTCATCCATTAGGGTTCACAATATTGCATTCATTTGAAGTAGTTTCATGTTATTTTATTTCAACAATCAATATTTTATGTTTTGTTAATATTTTATCTAGTATTTGGCATATTTTTTTTGCATTCTTACTAATTTTAGGATTTTTTACCTGCTACTGTTATAAACTTGTCATATACCGAAGTATATCACCTTTTATTCAAGTCTTATTTTAGCCTTTTCTTTTCTTTTGATAGATAGTGTTTCTGGGAATTTACTTTATACTCTTAGATTAATAGTTATCATTGATTTTACTAGAAACACCTCTCACACATGCACAATAATTTACCTTACTTAAGCCACCTTGACCTTGCCTTGGAGACATTGACCTAGTTGGTGGTAGAATCAAGTAACCAAGATAAGGGGTTGTAGACTTTCCTTATATTGCTAATAGGATCCTTTGAGGTTGCTAAGGAAGCCTCCCTTGTGTTGGATCTCTATCCTTCACTAAAATGAGGGAAGTACTTGCTTAGGTGAAAGTGGTTAATAATTCCATATGTTACATTAGTCAAGCACCTTGTGAAAGATTTTCAAAAGTGCTAGATTGGTTGGTAACAATTTGGCGTCATTTTCGGGGAGAATTGAGTCATTCTTCCTATGATCTTGAAGCTTATGCTTCAATACTTCTTGGTGAGATTAAATCAAATCCTTACTTAGATATATTTCCTTGTGACTCCATTCATGAAAGAATACCTCTACCTTATACACATTTTGATGAGCCTTGTCCAGCAAGTTCATATGGAAACTCCACTGATATGTTTTGAGGTGTCATTCTATTCTCAACTTTTGTATAATATTGCATATCCTCATATGATGGAATTATGACACCATGGGAAGTTCTCTTGATATCAAGGATGTTTCTGTATACCCAAATCAATTTTATCTAGATTGGGGGGGGGGGGGNCTAGATTGGGGGGGGGGGTGTATTTGTCCAAATTTTGACGATGATCCAACTTTGGCCGTCTCACATGTTGTAAAATATTTGAAATAGACTTCATAGATAAATGTGATACATGAATATGTGTTAAAAATATTGTTTTTAATATATATGGAAGTGAGACAAAAGAATTGGGCTAAGAATTCTTTCAGTCCAAAGAGTATATCTTCTCTCACGATTTCCATTGAAGAGTTTCTCAAGTGTTGGGGCCCAAGATCTCAAAGACAGGAAGATATTCTTCAAGATCTTATGATATCCATCCAAGGAGAGGGATTATTTTCTAACCCTATTGAATACGACGAAGAATTGTTTGAAGAACAAAAGCTTGAAGAAGATATTAACAAGGAAAGTCACCAAGTACATGAGATAGAATGAGAGCTACCTCATGAATATGTTGAAGAAGAAGACTTTAATAAAGAACATCATGTTGAAGACCAAGTCCATGAAGAAGGCCCTATTGAGAGTACTCCTCATGAAGACAAAACGTTGGTATTTTCTCCTCCATTTGATGAAGATGAATTCACCCAATATTCCTTCCCTCTTTCACATGAATATGAGAATATAGTAAGTTGTACTCTTTACCAAGTTTTTTTATTCCTATGGTACATCCTTTCATCACATGGAAAGTGAATAAATTTTGGAGGAACCCTTGGATGTAGTAAATTTTTTAATCTAATGAAAATCATGATGATTGTATTAATGATTTTATACATATTGGAATATGTAAATGGGATATAAATTGTTTTTCTTTTGATGGAGATCCCATTTGTGACAACGTTAATGGTCATAGAGTCAAGAATTCATAATTGATTTCCTTGGAACATCCATCTATGTTCATCATTTATTCATATTTTTGGCAATAAGAAGATGATATGTTCAGATATTTGTTTCAACCATCTAGGGGTGATTCATTACAACATTCTCATGATGAATTTCAGTCGTATCCTAGAAGGTGTGATACATATTCTTTCGAGCACTTGGAATTATTCCATGAAGAAGATTTTCAACCATATTTATGCTTAGATTTCGTTGAACATTCTTATGAGGCCATGATTCGCCCAAGGCAACAAGAATTTCATAGAAGAAATTTCCAGTCTTCTTTTTCCTCATCTTTCTATATTATTGAAGATACGACTGGTAATCATGTTTTCAATGCTAACTTATCTATGGGGAAAAGGTGTTTCCAATTTATGGTATGTTGCATGGATTTCTACTCGCATATAGAAGGTCAACAAGCCCTAAGTTGGCAGCATATTTTTTTCTTAAGATCTAAGTTGATGTCCTATTTTTCATCCAATTTATTTTTGAGTGATCATTGGGAATTCTTCATATTTCTTATGATTCCATCTCAAGACTTTGGGAGTGGTGAAAGCCAAAGTGATAATTCTTTGAAGTGTTTGAGTCATCCTTATGAGCCTTCATCATATCACATCCCTATTTGGAGATGAGTAGAGGAATCTTGTGGGGACACACCTCGACACGACTTTGTTCCTCCTTCCCACCCTCATGAGTTTGATTCTATATTGTGTTATGTTGTAGTGATTATCATGGCTCATGATTATTTTGTGCTTGATGTATTTTTTCTTTGGTTCATAACTAATCACAAAGGTAGATTTTTTTATCTTTGATGAAATGCTAGAATGGATTCACTAGTTGTATGATTATACCTAATTTTTTAGTTACCATGTTACATTAGAGTAGGATTAGTATTAGGTCATATTGTGTGGTTGCATTTGATTTCATATTTTCCTTTTATTGATGTTACTTATTGATTTATTTCATGCATCCGTGATAGCTTATCATGTACATGTTATAAAAAAATGATATTTTGATGAAAATATTTATTTTAGCACTTTATTTTTTACTTTACATATACTAGGGTGGATAATATCCCCCCTCCCTTTAGTACTAATGGTTTTGTGTTAGAATGTAGCAAGAAAATTTTCTTTAGAGTGATGTAGGTTGCAAGTCTTTGAGTACCAAATATGTTGAGGTTCTCATGCACTCTATGGTGAGCACATGTCCCCACGTTGAAGCAATATGTTATGCCATCTCATCTAGGAGTAAATAGAGGAGATCATGTATCATGGTACACAATGAAGACAATTATATTAGAGATGATCATCAACATTATTCGTAGACAATAGACCCTCAGATGCCCCCATCTTCATCATTTCTCAACTCAACTCATTCACTTGATAAACATGGTTCATCTAATGATAGTGGTCTAACATACATTAGATGCACTAGTCATTTTTCATACAAAGTGTTACATTTAATGCATTATGAATTTAAGTGAGGATCATGGGTTGAAGTCAGATAATAGATCACGACTGCTTGGAAGCTGTGCTTTTTTCCTTATTTCACCTTGGTGGTCATCATATTTGTCCTAGTCAAGTGTTTTCACTCCTTGGGAACATGGGTACTACTGGGATGCCTTGATAGGGGTAATGTATCGCTCATTTTCCATACTTAACACTTTTCATATTGATTCCTTCTATTGTCCTATCTTTTGGAGATGATTGTTACATGTACACCAAAAAGGCCCGTGCCTTCATCCTCCTATGAGAACAAGGGATAGGATGTCCAAGTTGATGAAATTGTTAAAAAGAATAAAAAAAACATGATATAAAAGAAAGACGAAATAATGGGATTAAAAATGACCAAATCAAAATCCAAAGGTTAGCTTGAGATCTACCCCCTTGGTATGAGGTGATCGCCCTGAGTCTTAATGCATTGAATGCATATCAATGAAAAGGAATTAATCCTAGTAAGGAAAATAACAAAAGCATGAAACCTAAAAACAAGACTTGCAAATCAATAAAACAATATCAAAAGACAAGAAGGGGTTTGGAATACACACACTACGGCTGAAAGGGTGTCTCAAGCACCAAGCACTCCCTCTATAAAGGCTCTCATGGAGATGAACCCATATGTGTTCTTTTATGTCAATGACACCGTGACCATGAAGTAAAACACATGCCACCTCATTTACTTATACTTACACGTTGAGTGGTTTCTCGTGAACTACTCCTCTTCCTGGGTACTAAAACACCTATTAGGATCTTATGATGACCCTCCCATACCTAAAATTGGAAAAATATATAAATTCTTGAGCTAGTGTGAAGTTTGAAGAATATACCTAATGTACATTTATTGCATGGCTCTTGTATTAAGTAGTGGCTTAATTTGTACGAGTCTTAAGACTGTTGTATCTTGTAATGCTTGATTTACCTGATTTTGAGGACCTTGTTTGATCATGATGCACCTTTGACATGGTCCTTTGGAGGATATTTTCATGATGATGCCCAACACGTTGTGAACTATATAGAGGAAGTTACACAATTGATGATGAGAATTGGATCTCTTGATTACTTGGCCTCCCTTTGGACACTTTGCAACACCTTATGGACCTTGGATGTTGGACTAATAAACTAATAATTTATAGATATTGGGTCATTGGGAGGTAAGAATCCCACATGTTGGACAATGCAACCCGTGGGGTCATTAGGGTTTGGTTGGAGAACATTTCACTTGGATATGATTGTCACCCCTTAGGAGGGATGATGGAGCTTTCTTCATGTAGGATGGTGATTCTTTGACCTAGAATATTTGGGATATGAGGATGACGTCATACTTGATGTGACATGAATTTTCAATAGGTTGACCTAGAATTGATCATGATGAGTTGGAATTTGATGATGATGAGACCTGACCTTTGAGATGAGGGGATGTGACCCTTGATGATGCTTTGCACCTTTTGATGTTATGTGGCCTTTGGAGACACTTGCACCCTTAGAGGAGATGATGCCACCTTCACTTTGGCATCCTACACTCACATGTGTCATCTTTTAGGGAGATGTTTTGGTGTATTTGCATTTTATCTTTATGCTAGAGCTTATTTTGTGGGTTGGCCATGAATTATATTTACCTTGTATCATGAATTAATTAAATTTTTAAGGGCTTTTAAGGGGTAAAGTGTTAGGGTTTCCCCATGTAAAGGGATAACGCTTCCCTCATTTGAAAATTGTAACTGAAACTTCTGGAGAATACCTTATCTTGTCTTCTTTTAATTCTTTTTTTTATCATGGAGTACTTATGTGCACTTCTTGGAGAGTGATCTTGTGGATGTGTCTTCTTTTTTTGTAGATGATTCATGTTCTAGGGTTTATTCATGCATAATGACTTGGCTAGTAAGTGTTATTTCCAAGTATTTTATGGTTTATTCATGGTGTTTTAAGTATATTCTCTACAAATTGTTGATAAGTTGCATGTTATCTTGCTCTCCTTGGATAAGTTTTGTTTAGGAACCCTAGGAAGGTTTGCAATTGTGCATTCCCTTCCTTGTTTTCATTGATCTTAAATTTGTTGAAGCTTATAAGGTTAAATTTAAGTCTTGTGATTGTACAACCCCTTAGACTTACCCTTATTGGTTAAAATCTAGAGCTTGCAATTGTACTACTCTAGGGTTTGACCTAGTTTTCCACCTTGATCTCTTGTTATAAGTATTATAAGACATAGAACAACATTGAGGGCTTGTGATTATACATATCCCTAGATTTATTTTCATAAAGGGTTAGATTTAGGGTTTGTGATTGTCCTGCCTTAGGGTTTGATCCTTGAGTTTTCTTTCCTTTTAATGTTATTTGAAGTTGTAAGCATTGACTCCATATTCCCAAGGACTTAAGATGACACTAGTCCTTCTCTTTATGTAATTGATATAAAACCTAGTTATAACTCTCTCTCTCTCAATGTACTGTGTTAGTTTTAGGACTAATTGCATCCTCATTTTCCATCATCCCTACCCTAATGCCTTGCATTTTATCCCATAATCATCACTATTATCATTCATTGCTGCATTATTGCATTTTCATCCATCAACATTTATCATCTTGCATTCATTTGAAGCAGTTTCATGTTATTTTATTTGAGAAATCATTAGCTTATAGTTTGCTAGTCTTTTATCTAGTATTTGGCATATATTACATTATATTCTTACTGATTTTAGGATTGTTTATTTGCTTCTATTATAAACTTGTCATATTCTAAAGTGTATCATCTTTTATTCAAGGCTTATTTCATGCTTTTCTTTTCTTTTGATAGCTAGCATTTCTGGGCATTTACTTTACTCTCTTAGATTAATATTTATCATTGATTGTCCTAAAAACACCTCTCACACATGCACATTTAATTTACCTTAGTTAAGCCACCTTGACCTTGTCTTGAAGACATTAAACTAGTTGGTGGTAGAATCAAGTAACCAAGATAAGGGGTCGTAGACTTGCCTTAGCTTGCTAGTTACATTTCCTACCATGCATCAACCTGTAACAAACTGTACCAATAACATGTGCCAACATTTACCATACATCAACCTATACCATAAACAGGTGCATCAACCATGCACCAAACTGTACCAAACAACCTGTAATCAACCTATACCATAAACAAGTGCATCAACCATGCACCAACCTGTAAAAATAACCTGTCACAAAAACCTATCCAAACAACCTATCACAACAACCTGTCTCATCAATCTTATCAACCAAATCAGATCTACTCACCAATATCAATCACCAATAAAACTCTAAAAGATGTGCAAAAACCAAGCATAACTCAACAACTCATAATCATCATGATAATCCTTGCATTGATGAGTTAATACAACCTTGCACATAAATTTTGTCATTAAGAGTTCATGTTATACACCATCTACATCATGGAATTATAAGGATTGTACAATCATATAACACAAGTTATTTAAAACTGAATGTTAGATCATGGTTTATTATAATACTGAACAATTAGTCTTGCAATAATTAGAGTCGGAAGGAAGTGCTCTTCTAAATATTAGACTTGCCATAATAATTAACATAATAATTATTATGAATCTAACTATTATGAGTAGTAATAATAATTAAATTGTTATGAATCTAACTGTTAATGACAATAATTAAACTGTTATGAGTAATAATAATTAAAATAAAAACCCCGCCACCTGCCATTCACATGATCCAGGTAAACAAACAAAGGGAACCGCCACTTCCATAAAGATCGCTTCCACCCAGGTGTCAACCTGCACCATTTTTACTGGGCCTTGGGGTATTATGTGATCTTGAACCTCAGCTCGACCAGCTAGCCTCAGGTGATATGCCAAAAATTTTGACTAGAGAGAGAAAGAATAACCATTGCTCTGTTCGTGGATTGTGTGCATTGGAAAATCTGACATGAATGGACAAGACATAACAATGATCAACATGATGTTGGTTGGAGATATCTAGTCATGTCGATGAGGCTAGAAGGAGCTAAGGCTTTATCATAAAAGGGAAGTGAAAAATCTTTCACATAAACAAAATGAATGGATTTAATGGCATCTAGGCATGGCGTGGGCAGACGGACATGATGATAGTACCTAGTCCACAAGATTATTGCAGAGGGACCAGTGAATGAAAGCGTCTCACAAGAAAACTATGAATGGTTACTATGACAAAAACGTTTCCATATCGATCCCGCCACCAACAATATAATAATAATAATAATAGATTGAATTCAATTATTTATGACCGACATAAACTGAAATTGTGGAACATTATCTACTTCCATTTCGTTGTCCAATGCTATGATAAGAAATTGCTTCCATAAATAATCTCTACCATAAAAAAAATTGTTGTCATTCCTCTTAACACACAACGTCGAAATAACTCGTTTTCCCTCAAATAAGAGAAACTACAAAAAACTGGCAGTGCCACACATAGTTGTACAATACACTCTATTGTTATATGATTTTAACTAAATTTTTGGGAGTGTAAATGTATACATGAAATCAATTAATGGGTGATTATGTTTTGGAGAAAAATCAAGAGTTGGTTGGTAACTGTGTTTTGTCAAATCACTGGAACACGGTGATCTCTTGGTCTCGTGTTCAATTGCAGGTTTTTAAAGAAAAGGTGGGCCCGAGGCCCACTCTCCACTAGTCAATCAAAGCTAAATATCACATAAGTAAACTATTTTATTCAACACACAACAAAGCTTTGCATCCAAGTCTAGCGTTTTGGATAAAGGAAGAGCCTACGTGCAACGTGTCTCCCTGAAAGAAAACACTCAGAAATTAAATAGGACTAGGGTAGTGATGAAGGATGAGGAGGATTCTACAGGAAGAACAAATGTGTGCAAGAAAGCACTGATAGTGAAGTAAAAATTACAGAATCAACAATACGTGGACCAACGATTGAATCCCCCTCACGCATTCCAACAAGGATTATAAGAATGCAGGCTAGGGGTTTGGGTCCTGTGCTCGTTTGGCCACGAAAAAATAAAACAAACTCCAGGAAAGAAAAAAAACAATACACAACCAACATCGAATCACAATACAACAAGGATTAAAAAAAAACACAGGCAAGGTTGGGATTCGATGCTCGTTCTGGCCGAAAAATGATCAGACAAACTCTAGAAATAAAAATGAACACAACCACATTAAATTGTAATACAAACAATATTATAAAAATGCAGGCCTTACTTTTATTTTTATAAACCCTTTTTCTATTCTAGAGTAAAAGAACAACACCGAACTTCATCTAGATCTCCCAACATGGAGATGCACTCGAAATTCCGAGGCTATGGTCAATGAAACAACGAAGTCAGGGGGGCATTCGCTTGCTGGGAAAATTACAGGCAATGTGAAGGTAGTATAAAAAAAATGCAGAGAGGTGCTTGAGGTTAAAGGGAGGGGTTGCACTAGGTTCCTCACGTAATAAATTCTGAGTGTAAAACAAACAAAAATAAAGGAAAACATTGGGATTCAAAATTTATGGCACAACCCAACAAAACGCCAGACCACCACTTAGGCATGTCAAGAAAGAAAACCCAGATGAAGCTAAACACTCAAGATCCAAGGCACAAAGTTAAGATATCCCACAACACAGAGGTAGAAGGGAGAACCCAACCGTCAAGATCAATCCCAGCTATCCACAACATGCGATATCGCCCACCATAACATATAATTATCGAATTCAACAAACATAAATCTAATACCAATTTTGACTAAAATAAAACTGAAAATTAAGGCATATCGTAACCATAGGCAGATGATCTAAATTCGTTTTCCTGTACGCGTGCTCCATCTAGCTCCCGCTTGCCAACCGATGAGACCTCAACGGTACCTCCCAGCCAACGCTACGGGTACTCTTCTTCCCCCTAAGCCCCCTGATCCGCAAAGGGGACATGCACACAATACCATAGAATGCTAGCTCCCAGCTCTCCTCGCAAGGTCAAGCTACCACTTGTTACCCAAGATGGGTATCCCAACTCCCACAAGAGAAATTTAGTCAAGATAAAATTCCAGCAGTGTAACCTTATACAAACCAGACGCAATCCATACACCTCCTCCGCCATCATTTTTATATAGTTTCCTTAGTGATTAGTTTCCCAAACCCTCATTAGATTCTTTTTATTAAATTTAATTAGGACAAACCTCCCCCATACACATGTCACCCGATCCCTTAGTTGCACCAGAAAATCAATTTATTAATTAATTAAATTTGCCTATTTCCCTCACCCACCTAAAAGCATTCCTAAAAACTCTCCTTGGTGTCCCTTTATTCCCTTACATTTATTAAATGACTTACGCCTTACTTAAAGCCTAGTTGAGTTCACAAATAAAAGGTTCCAAAGGCTAGACTCCCTACTAAGTTAGACATTCCCCTTTTTCTTTAAGCTTCCCCTTTTTTTAACTAAGTTCAGAATTAGCAAGTTTAGAAAAAAACAACCATTTGCCCCTTTTAATAATTAAATCTTCATTAAAAATTTTACTTTAATTATTAATGCTTGAATTTTATTTACCCCCTTCTTGTTACATATTCTACTTAGACCTAGGTTTTAAATTCACTAGGCTTGGCATCAGTTCTTAAGGGAAAAAATTGTTATTAAACTTCACTCACACCATCATTCATTTTAAGGTCGATCGGGTCTTAGGGAGGCATAGTTTTCTAGGTATTAGGTTTATTAACTTACCATAGTTAAAATCGTGATGTGCCTTTCAAGATGCACTACATGCTCCAAGGGTGCCACTCACCTGAATTCCAGATTTAATTGCACGACGTTCCCTTCAAAACGCCCTACGTGATCCAAGGGTACCACTCGCCTCTTGATTGAATTTGGTAGACATCAAAACCCTGGATTCAATACTCCGTCAGGGGAACTTGTGGGAGACTAAGAGCCTCTAAGTTATAAGGACCCTGCCTTATTGCGCGCCCCTTAGAATTATCATGAGCAACTCTCACAATCCGCCCTCACGACATCGTGGATCTCTTGAACTAGGTAATCATTAACCTACAGTTCGAGCCATGGTGGGAGTGCTAGTAGGTTGTGGCAGGTATGTTGCCACACCTCTCCCTCAATGTCTCTGGTTGTCAAGCCTGACCCCTTTACTCCAAATACGAGTCTTGTTGGCAAGCTATCATCAACCTGCATCCATCAACGAAACATGTCAGTTATACCAATCAACATCATAATATCTTGTCATACGGCACATCTGTAATATCAAAAACATTTAAACCATAACAATCCACTCCCTAACTCGATCTAGTGTCCAAGGAAATCCATCGATGCCATCGACATCCTCTAACATCCAGAGTCCTACACAATCAAGAGAAACCAGTCAATAGCACCTGTAGATATAAATATCGCAAAATAACATATCATCATATCCACAACATCTCATAATCATAATAAAAGCAACCAATCGTATAATGAACCGGATCACTTGCATGCAAGTGTCCTCAAAGAATAAGTTTGATCAGTGTGTGCAAGAAAGGGATGTTACATATGCTCCCTCTTGTTTTAAACTTCGTCTTGAAGTTTCACAGTATGTAAGTGTCAAAATAAAGTGTATCACAATATCATGTGTCTAGCTATCAAACAAAAATGGAAATTGTTGAATATCACATGTGTCCTCCCAGGACGTCGAGTGCGGACTATAGTTGTCCCACTAGACCTTGACCTAATATACTGTTCAACATCGTAGTTGTCGAATGCGATGGTACAAAATGTAGATTGGCTCCACCATGGGCACACCCTAATCAGATACCTGCAAGGCACTCATGTCAATAACATGTGTAGGATCACTAACATAATGTCTCAAAACAAATACGTGAAAAACATCATGCATATGCCTCAAAGAATTAGGCAAGGCTAGTCGATAGGCCACGGGCCCCTTCCTTTCCACAACCTCAAAAGGTTCCATGAAACTAGGAGAGAGTTTAACACCCTTTCCAAAATTGATCGAACTCTTATGCGGTTTCACTCGTAAGGAAAATCGATCGCCAACTTCATAACTATGGTCGACATGATGTGCATCGACATAACTCTTCTGTCAATCTTGTGATTCCTTTATCCTTTGTCTTATGGTTTGCATTTGGTATTCCATTACTTGGATCTCTTTTGGTCCCACCAGGACCCTATCCTCAAGCCGATCCCAACTCAAAGGCGTATGAAACGGTCACCCGTAAAGAAACTCGAAAAGCGCCATTTTAATGGTGTTTTGATAACTATTGTTATATGTAAATTCTACTAGTGGAAAGAATTATTCCCAATGCTTATATTGGTCCATCACATACATACACAACATATCCTCCAAAACTTGGTTCATTCACTTGGTCTTCCTGTTTTTCTCTGGGTGATATGCGGTACTAAAGTTAAGTTGGGTTCCCAAGGCCTCTTGGAAACTAGTCCAAAATCGTCATGTAAACACCAATCTTCAATCGATTATAATACTATTAGGCATGCCATTCAACCTCACTATATCATTGATGAAAAATCTAGCTATGTCAGGTGCCTAATACGTCGTACGTACAAGAATAAAATGAGCACTCTTCTTCAAAGTGTCAACTACTACAAAAATAAATTCGTGTCTCATTGCTGTCAGTGGCAATCCAACAATGAAATCCATTGAAATGACCTCCCATTTCGATTCCGGAATAGCGTGCGGTTGTATTAATTCTACCGGATGTCTATGTTCAACCTTCACCTACTAACATTCTAGACATATTTCCACGTAGTTGACTATGTCTTCCTTCATTCCTTTCCAGAAGAATAAGGGTTTAAGGCATGCCCTCATCTTCGTGACTCCAGGATGATCCATGTACACTGCTCTATGAGTCTCGTTTAGGATCAAACTCCTCAACTCGTCATTGGGAGGCACGTAAATCGGATTATTAAATCTCAATAATCCATCGTTGTCCACAGTAAATCCCTCAAATTTTGGTACCATCATTGTGTTTTGTCTGATAAAATCCCAGAACTCTTTGTACTAGTCATCATCGCGCTATAAAGTTAGAATATTTTCACGTAGATTCGTCTGAAGAGGCATCACCAAAAATATGTGTGGTCTCTGACTCAATTCATCAACCACTTTGTTCATTGTTCATTTTATGTAAGTAATCTCAAAATCGTACTCACTAAGCAATTCAGACCAACATCGTTGTCATGCGTTCAACTTGCTTTGCGTACAGATGTGTTGTAAACCACAGTGGTCCATTTTTAGTTCAAATTTTCATCTAATAAGGTAGTGTCTCCATACTCTCAAGGAATAAACAATGGCTAACAACTCCAAATTATGCGTCACATATTTCTCCTCATGCCTTCTCATCTTTCTTGATATGTAAGCGATCACTCGACCATCTTGCATCAAGACTCCACCTAAGCCTTCCTTGGATGCATGAGTGCATACCAAGAAATCCTCGTCTATGTCAGGTACCTTTAGTATAAGTGTTGTCGTCAATATCTCATTGAGCCTCTGAAATGCTTCCACGCATTTCTCGATCCAAACAAACTTATTGTTCTTCTTTTTCAATTTCGTAATTAGATTTTCTATCTTTGAAAAAACCTCGACAAACTGTCGATAGTATCCCACTAAACCCATGAAGCTACGCACTTCTGGGACATTTATCGATGAAAGACATTCCATAATAGCCTTTACCTTTGCTATATCCACAATGATATCTTTGTCGAATATGACATGACCTAAGTAATGAATCTTCGATTGATAAAATGAACATTTAAACAGTTTCCCAAACAATTTGTTCTCTCATAGGCATTGTAGTACCAAGCTTGTCATGCTCCTCCATCGTTTGAGAATATATCAAAATATCGTCAATGAATACTTGGATGAACTTGTCCAAGTATTCGTGGAACACCCCATTCATCAAGCTCATAAATACCCTCGGGGTGTTTGTCAATCCAAACGGTAAAATAGTAAACTCATAATGTTCAAACCTCATCTTAAAGGCGGTCTTAGGGATGTCGTCCTCCTTGATCCGCAATTGGTGATACTGTGATCTCAAGTCGATTTTCAAAAACACTCTCGCGCCTTTCATATGATCAAACATATCGCCAATCCTTGGCAACAGATACTGGTTCTTGATCGTTGCCTTGTTCAATTGACGGTAGTCGATGCAGAGTCTCCACGACCCATACTTCTTCTGTGTGAAAATAACAAATGCACCCCACAATGACACACTTGGATTTATAATTCCTAGATCCAGCAACTCCTTCAGTTTCATTTTCAACTCCTTCAACTCAGGGGCCGACATCCGATACGACATTCTCGCTATCGATTCAGTTCCTAGTTTTAGGTTGATGGTAAATTCCAATTCCCTCTCAGGAGGCATTCCTAGCAACTCCTCTGGGAAGACATTCGCAAAATCTCGCACTATCGGAAGGTTTTCTAGGCCTTCCGCCATGCCCTTTTCATTTAACGCAAGGATCGCATATAGATTGCATCTCTTGCACATGTTCTTCCGTAGTTGTAGGGAAGAGACAAACCTTAGGTAGACTCCCTGGTTCCAACCTACAATCACGCGTCTATGTCCCTCATCATCGACCAATATCAATTGTTTCGTCTTACAGTTGAGTATCGCCTCATGTGACTCCAACCAGTCCATACCTATCATGATGTCATAAGACCCTAAGATCATGATGTACATGTTGGCGCTTGTGAAAAAATCTCCCAAGTTAAGGCTACAGCCCGTAACCTTCCCTCCAACCTTTTGTTTGGCTCCCAAATCCATTTCTACAAAGCTAAACTCATCCTGTTCGACTGCCTTTACCTTAATTATTTTTAGCAATGCACCAGAAATAAAACTTTCTATAGCACCTGGATCTATCAAAATACTAAGTGTCTAGTCAGCGATGATACCTGACGTCTCGAGCACAGTCGAATGGTGCTCTTCCTGGCGGTTATTCACCATTGCATGAATCTGATTAGCCTTGCCCAAATATCCACGGTAGTGGGTCCGGCTGATCTAGATGCTCTGGTCCTATCAAATGAGTAGTCACGCTAGTAATGTGGCTCTCCACATGTCCAATATCCTTTATTTGGTCTAGTACTCTTGGTACCTGGAGTAGAAGCTGACGGCCAACCAGCCTGGAACCTTGGTCTGTTCTGCTGAACAGGCCTAAACTGTTGTTGTTGCGGTCGATGTTGTTGTTGGTGTTGTGGTCCTCTATAAGGAGTCCACTAATGAGGCACTGGTCATCGAGGCGTAGTGAAAGTGGATCCTCTATGGGTGCCACAATATCCTGGTGAATGTCTAGCTCGTGTCTCATGTTGTTGCGCACTAGATGACACCTGTCCCACTGGTCTCACTAGAGTCCTACTCTAACCCCCGTCGATAAGCTCCTCCTCTGTTATGAGGGACTTCTGGACAACATCATGAAAGGTTTGAGGCATCATAATCCTCACCTTTGCACGAATGCTGACATTAACGCTGAACATGAACTTTTTGAACTTAAGTTTCTTGGTATTCAGGTGCAGAGCATACCGAAGCAGCTCCATAAAACGGGCCTCGTACTCGGGAATCATATGACTGCCCTATCGCAAAGAGTTGAACTCATTGAGCTGACGCTTAATGAATTCCTCAAACAGATACCTATCCCGGAACCATTCCTCAAATAGTTCACATGACACGTCTTCGACGACCATGTTAAATTGCGGCAGGAGCGTCTTCCACCATAGAAGAGCTCTCCCCTTTAGTTGAAAGACCGCCATGTGAACCTTCATGTTGGAGGTATAGTCGCGAAGTGCAAAGCACATTTCCATATTCTCCAACCATGCCTCGACGGCTGCGTCATCCAGGGCACCAAAGAACTCGGGAAACTTACCTTCTTAAGTTCGGGGTGAATGCTACTAGTACCGACTGAGGCGCACGGTGGACCCTCAGGAGGTGTTGGCACCCTGGCCTCATCTCTATCCAAACGATTGATCAGTGCCTCAGACATCCTTTGAAAGGAACTCATCAGCCCAACTACATCACCCACAACTATATGTTCTTGCACGACAACCTGTTTGGCTCCCTGGCGGTTAGACCTCTCGGGCATGGATGCTACTGGGGGCGTCACACCTCCTCCCCTAGAACCCCATCGTCTACCTCTGCGATGTCCTCTAACAATGATTACCTGCACAAATACAAATCAATTTAATTAGCGACATTTTATAATCAAGTATCTAATCAATGGAAGTCGTAGTGATCCCAATTCGCGGGTTGAACCGGCTCTAATACCATATGTAATGACCAGTGTCATTAAGACAGCATGCGATGCATAACAAGTGCATTTTTTTTTAAGCAAGAAAGTAACAACGAAAAACAATCAATCAACGTAAATCGACGACGAACACAATGCATGCAATTCAGGCAATAGACAACATAATGACCTAGCATACTAGCACATCATGCAGCTGGAAGAAACCTACGGAAATCAATCAGAAAAAAACAAAAACGACTACCCACCCGTCCTACCCTGCAAGATTAGGAACTCCAAGACACATAAGCAACGCTCAAGCCCAAGTTCCCATCGATTTTGACCATTTAAGGTCTCAAGGCTGGCAACTGTTCCGAGGAACAAGAAGGTGTCTACATCCCGCCCGACACAAGAAAGACAAAGCCTAATAAGATAAGGACAATCATCAGACTAACCCAACACAACCAACATCAACGACACAAGTAACATGAACCTTCAATGCGAGCGAGAATTAGCAATCATTGATTCAACATTTTGCATGGCGCACCAATAAACAAACAATGGTTGATCATTAGTGGCCTTTCACCACAAATAACAAGATAAATCTAAACATTTAGAAATTACTTCAATCAACCTTAAATTTATAAGCGTGCAAGGGAGATGACATACACAATCTATCTAGCAATAAAAAACTTGAGGCACAATTTTGTTTAAATTCCAGGCGTGTTTTTTAATCAATCATTCATTAAAATAAAATCTGAGGCATGAGAAGTGATATATCTTCTGGGGTCTTTCAGGTAATCACACATGCATCATGTCAATGTAAACAATAACTACAATTATTCTTGGCAGTTTAAATAAAGAATTGACTAATAAAACTACAACTTGTAATACATCCTTCTAACTTCTGCAATCATAGAGTTTATTCTCCATTAAAACTTTTTCATCATACACCATTAACTTCCTACATCATGATAATCCTTGCATTGATGAGTTAATACAACCTTGTACATAAATTTTATCATTAAAAGTTCATGTTATACACCGTATACATCATGGAATTATAAGGATTGTACAATCGTAAAACACAAGTTATTTAAAATTGAATGTTATATATGGTTTATTATAATACTGAACAGATAGTCTTGCAATAATTAGAGTTGGAATGAAGTGCACTTCTAAATATTAGACTTGCCATAATAATTAAAATAATAATTGTTATGAATCTAACTGTTATGAGTAATAATAATAATTAAATTGTTATGAATTTAACTGTTAATGACAATAATTAAACTGTTATGAATCTATTATTATGAGTAATAATAATTAAAATAAAAAACCTGCCACCTTCCATTCGCATGATCCAGGTAAAAAAACAAAGGGAACCACCACTTCCATAAAGATCGCTTCCACCCAGGTGTCAACATGCACCATTTTTACTGGGCCTTGGGATATTATGTGATCTTGAGCCTCAGCTCGACCAGCCAATCTCAGGTGATATGCCAAAAATTTTGACTAGAGAGAGAAATAATAACCACTTCTCTATTCATGGATTGTGTGCATTGGAAAATCTGACATGAATGGACAAGACATAATAGTGATCGACACGATGTTGGTTGGAGATATCTAGTCACATCGATGAGGCTGGAAGGAGCTAAGGATTTATCATAAAAAGGCAAGTGGAGAATCATTCACATGCACAAAATGAATGGTTTTAATGGTGTCTAGGCATGGCGTGGGAAGACAAACATGATGATAGTACCTAGTCCACAAGATTATGATAGAAGGACCTGTGAATGCAAGTGTCTCAGAAGAAAACTATGAATGGTTATTGTGACACAAAATTTTTCATATTGATCCCACCACCAAAAATATAATAATAATAGATTGAATTCAATTATTTATGACCGACAAAAATTGAAATTGTGGAATATTATCTACCGCCATTTTGTTGTCCAATGCTATGATAATAAATCACTGCCATAAAAAAAATTGTTGCCATTCCTCCTAACACACAATGCCGAAATAACTCGTTTTCCCTCAAATCAGGGCAACTACCAAAAACTGGCAGTGACACACATAGTTGTACAGTACACTATATTGTTATCTGCGTTTAACTAAATTTTTGGGAGCGTAAATGTATACAGGAAATCAATTAATGGGCGATTTTGTTTTGGAGAAAAATAAAGAGTTGGTTGGTAACTGTGTTTTGCCAAATTGCAGGAACACAGTGATCTCTTGGTCTCGCATTCAATTGTAGGTTTTTAAAGAAAAGGTGGGCCCAAGGCCCACTCCACTAGTCAATCAAAGCTCAAGAGCACCTAAGTAAACTATTTTCTTCAACACGCAACAAATATCTGCATCCAAGTCTAGCGCCTTGGCTAAAGGAAGAGCATACGTGCAACGTGTCTCCTTGAAAGAAAACAATCGGAAATTAAATAGGACCAGGGTAGTGATGAAGGATGGGGAGGATTCTATAGGACGAACAAGTGTGTGCAAGTAAGCGCTGAGAGTGAAGTTAAAATTACAAAATCAACAATACGCAGACCAACGATTGAATCCCCCTCACTCATTCCAACAAGGATTATAAGAACGCAGGCCAGGGGTTTGGGTCATGCACTTGTTTTGGCCATGAGAAGATCAGAAAAACTCCAGGAAAGAAAAAAATAATACACAGCCAACATCGAATCACAATACAACAAGGATTTAAAAAAAAACGCAAGCAAGGTTGGGATCTGGTGCTCGTTATGGCCGCGAAATGATCAAACAAACTCCAGAAATAAAAACAAACACAACCACATTAAATCGCAATACAAACAAGATTATAAAAATGTAGGCCTTACTTTTATACTTATAAACCCTTTTTATATTCCAAAGTAAAATAACAACATCAAACTTCATCTAGATCTGCCAACACAGAGATGCACTAGAAATTATGAGGCTATGGCCAATGAAACAACGAAGTCAAGGGGTCATTTGCTTGCTGGGAAAATTACAGGAAAGGTGAAGGTAGGATAAAAAAAATGCAGAGAGGTTCTTGAGGTAAAAGGGCGGGGCTGCGCTAGGTTCCTGGCGCAATAAAGTCTAAGTGTAAGACAAACAAAAATAAAGGAAAACATAGGGCTTCAAAATTTATGGCGCAACCCAGAAAAACACCAGACCACCACTCAGGCACGGTGAGCAAGAAAAACCAGATGCAACTAAACACTCAAAATCGAAGGCGCAAAGTCAAGATATCCTACAACGTGGAGGTAGAAGGGAGAACCCAACCATCAAGATCAATCCCACCTATCCACAACATGCGATCTTGCTCACCATAACATATAATTATTGAATTCAACAAACATAGATCTAATGCCAATTCTAACTAAAATAAAATTGGAAATTAAGGCGTACCATAACCATAGGTGGATGATCTGAATTCGTTGTCATGTGCGCGTGCTCCATCCAGCTCCTGCTTGCCAACCGTTGAGACCTCACTGGTACCTCCCATCCAACGCTATGGGTACTCTTCTTCCCCCTGAGCCCCTCGAGCCGCAAAGGGGCCACACACACAATACCAGAGAATGCTATCTCCCAGCTTGCCTCGCAAGGTCGAGCTACCACTCATTACCCGAGATGGGTATCCCAACTCCCACAAGAGAATCTCAGTCAAGACAAAATTTCGGTAATTTAACCTTACGCAAACCAGACGTGATCCATACTCCTCCTTCGCCATCATTTTTATAGAGTTTCCTTAGTGATTAGTTTCCCAAACCCTCATTAGATTCTTTTTATTAAATTTAATTAGGACAAACCTCCTCCATACACATGTCACCCGATCCCTTAGTTGCACCAGAAAATCAATTTATTAATTAATTAAATTTGTCTATTTCCCTCACCCACCTAAAAGCATTCATAAAAACGCTCCTCAATGTCCCTTTATTCCCTTACATTTCTTAAATGACTTATGCCTTACTTAAAGCCTAGTTGAGTTCACAAATACAAGGTTCCAAAGGATAGATTCCCTACTAAGTTAAGACATTCCCCTTTTTCTTTAAGTTTCCCCTTTTCTTTAAGTTTCCCTTTTTATTTAAGTTTCTCCTTTTTTTTAACTAAGTTCAGAATTAGCAAGTTTAGACAAAAACAACCATTTACCCCTTTTAATAATTAAACCTTCATTAAAAATTTTACTTTAATTATTAATGCTTGAATTTTCATTACCCCCTTTTTTGTTACATGTCCATTTAGAATTTTTTTTGTTCACATATTCTACTTAGACCTAGGTTTTAAATTCACTAGGCTTGGCGACAATTCTTAAGGGAAAAATTTGTTAATAAACTTCACTCATACCATCATTCATTTTAAGGACGACCAGGTCCTAAGGAGGCATAGTTTTCTAGGTATTGGTTTTATTAACTTACCATAGTTAAAATTGTGATGTTCCCTTCAAGATGCACTACGTGCTCCAAGGGTGCCACTCACCTGAATTCTAGTTTTAAATGCGCAACATGCCCTTCAAGACGCACTACGTGCTCCAAGGGTGTCACTCGCCTCTTGAATGAATTTGGTAGAGGTCAAACCCCTATAGTCAATACTTTGTCATGTGACATTTTGGGAGACTAAGGGCCTCTAAGGAATAAGGACCATGCCTTATTGCGTGCCCCTTAGAATCATCGTGAGCGACTGTCACAGTCTGCCCTCACGACATTGTGGATCTCTCAAACTAGGTAATTATTAACCTACAATTCGAGCCACGAAGAGAGTGCTAGTAGGTTGTGGCAGGGTTGCTACCACACCTCTCCCTCAATGTCTATGTTTGTCATGTGTGACCCCTTTACTCCAAATGTGAGTCTGGTTGGCAAGATATCATCAGCCTACATCCATCAACAAAACATGTCAGATATAACAATCAACATCATAATATCTAGTCATACATCACATTTGTAATATCAAAAACATTCAAACCATAACAGTCCACTCCCTGACTCTATCCGGAGTCCAAGGAGATCCATCGATGCCATTGACATCCTCTAACGTCCAGAGTCCTGCACACTCAAGAGAAACCAGTGAATAGCACATGTCGATATAAATATAGCAAAATAACATATCATCAGATCCACAACATCTCATAATCGTAATCAAAACAACCAATCGTATAATGAACCGGATCACTTGCACGCAAGTGTCCTCAAAGAATAAGTCTGATCAGTGTGCACAAGAGAGGGATGTTACAAGCTAGTCCCTCTCTTAATATTATATTTTTTTTTGTCTACTTGATAAAAGAAATTAAAACATGATGAATCCATTTTTACAATAAAAGAAACAATTTCATCCACCCAAAATTGCATTTTACGTAAATAATTCTTGGGTGATGGAAAATTAGATAATTGCATATAGAAAATATTGAAACCATCGAGCATTTAAGTTTCTTGTTTTCATTTTTTACCCATTGATTCTATTTGGATGAATGTAAAGAGAGCATTAACAAGATGATCAACTGCATGATATTTATGTCACATTATTGCACAACCTAGAGAGATCTACCAATAACTCACAATTCTTTTGAGGAAATCAAAGCTTCTATAGTGGAATGTGATTCAAATGGACAATATCTTTTAATATCGTATAAATATTTTTTGTAAGGATTTTATTTGCTTACTAGATTCATGAATATTTAATAATTCAATATTGCTTGTAGCTTAGCTACCATAAACAAGATTATCGGGTATTGAGCAAGTTATATAAAATACTAAATGAGCTTTTAATTAAGTTTCATTAAGAATGATTAAGATACATTTTGCAATAATATTTTATAATCATTTATATCAACAACATCATACCTGTACCAATGAATGAAATCCCATGACTATTAACTCAAGTGTTTTATCTTCTAAGAACACAACAAATTACAGTGAGTTAGGTAAGAGATGGGTTTGGAAATATAAATATAGTAAATTGGCATGGATGTGTAATTTGAAAAACAGCCATCTATTAATTCAATGGGATATTTCCTGAAAGAAGAGCATGGGGAATATATTTCAAGTTTGTTTTATTGTAGACATCACAGTAGCCATGAACTTAATACTTGCTACTAGATTGTTGAAGTTAAAAGAAAAAAACAAAGATAACTTCTAATCTCCACTTTTATAAATGTAAAAAAGGAATTGGGGAATTTATTTGTGTCAAGAAAATATAATTAAGTGGAAATTCCAATGTTTTTATAATGTGGTTTACAAGGTGACTCATCTTTGAATCCATCACTAGAAAATAGTGTGGAAAGTCCATTAAAGCTTTAAGAGATGGTGTTGAACATTATGTTTTTCAATCTTTGACTCAACTTACCCTTCCAATTCAGTAAGGTTATATTTTCATCACAGTACTGGAATGTGGAAACAAACTTCTTCTTTTTTTCCCATGATGTTGAAAGGTGCAAAGAAAGTTTCCTTGACTACTGTCTTTGGTAGTTACAAAAAGGTTCTTTGACTTTCCTTTTTGATATATTCATCCATTTTGGATTATTGCAATTAATCACATATTAATGGTGAATCATAAAATATTAAGAAAACAATTTTGAAACTAAAAGTCTCCAACACGGGGACTCTCTAATCGATCAAAGAAAATGGATTTTTCATCTATCACTTTGATGTTATATGGCCTTCTCTATAATGAATGATGCAATTGTTAAAGAAGGCACATGTCGTAACGTCGCAACCCCAAACAAAAAATAAAATTCATAAATTGAGATCATATCATACTTTCATCCTTGCAATGATATGAGCCTATATAATTATGAATTGTTATGAAATACTACTGAAATAAATGGAGTATCTTACTTAAGAATTAAATAATTCATTAATTAGGCACAAAGTTTCTGTCTTGGTCTGAAAATAGACATGACTTACTGCATCACTAGAATAGGGTTCATAAACACACTAAAGAACAACAACTTTATACAACATCAATTGTGGATCAATGTAGACCATCTCAAGAGGTAATTTACCATTTTTTTCCTAATGGTGCTCCTTGTTTTTTTTTATTTCCCACCCATGATGCATCCTCACATTGTCTTTAGCAAATTCGAGGATGAATACATTTTTAAAATTAAAATCGACAACTCTGTGCCTAAATTACTTTATTTCTAGTTGCAAGTTTGATTCAATTCTTCCTGAAATGATAACATAGATAAACTTAATCTTGAATGGCATTAATGAATGCATAGATCATTTTAAAAAATAAAATATGGGAAATAGCTCTCCATCTTTTCTAATTGGCTTCCCGTACTTGTGCTCCTATAAGAATGTGCAATACACATAATAGACAAAACAGATATGAAATAACAAGTGTGAATAAAACTCTTGAAGGACACATATATGGAAATCATTTTTTATTACTCCATATGAATGGACTTCTCTTTATATGTCCCTTTATCTATCTTTGTCGATACAAAAACACATGGTATTATGTCACATGATATACTATCAAATCATATGTTTGAAGAATTTAAATATTCCACATAAATTTGTGTTCCCAAATTAAGTTATTTTGTCTTTCAAGAAATATTCTACCGCGAGTGATAAGGTGATTTAAAAATCACTCTTAAATGAAACAACTTAAGATAAATTACTTCATAAAATGAAATTTGCTGAAGGAATTCAATTAGATTTTATAGTTAAACTTGGAGTTGTCTGAAACTGTACAATATTATTTTTTGGCATTAAGGAACATATACAGGAATCTGCATTGGTCTTATATGTTTTCAAGGAATTATTTCCAAATAGATACTCTTGTATAGAAAAATAGAGTGTTGAAAAAAAAATACAAAAGAAAATGAAAATAGACCAACTTTAAATGTTTACTTGAGATACGAGTATTTGAGCTCTTGTAATTTTGTTATCTCAACTGAATTAAGAGATGTTGTCAATCCATCCTTTATTATCCAAAAATATATTTCAAATAAAATTGATTTGTAATTTCCTTATAAAGCCATGTGGTAGCGCACAACATTTCGTCATACTTAACATAAATATGAGGCATTCAATTAGTCGAAATGGTAATCAATTCCTTTTGTATTTTATTTTTTCAAAATTAAACTCACAACATCTATACATTCAATGTTCATAGTAAATTTTTACACGTAATAAATAGTGTGTAGAAATACATACTTGGAAACTAGAATGGAAGTAGTAGAAAGGGAAAGAATATTGATAGGATGCACGGTATTTTCTTGCAAATTTGAGGAGTTACAAGACAAGGGAAATATAGTAACATATACTATACACCCACATGGAAAAAAAAACAAATTAAAATGAAATGTTAGAAACCCACTCTTAAAGAATGTCAAAGTAATATTTTTGAGTAAGAAGAATTAGACTTCTACAAAGAAATGGTTGTAGATGACAAAGCAACAAAGGCATTTGGTAGCCGCTTCAGTTCCAAGAGAGGATGAGTTGATCCAGTACAATGTTCAAAGTGTATCTATGTCTTTTGGCCTCTCCCAACACTAGTGATTGTTGCTTCCATCACCCACCGGATATAATTTCCTCCATTATTCCATGAAATATGAACACACAAAAAATGTTAATTTCAATTTCTCGCGGCACCTATAGAACACGAAACTTGACAGGACTATCCTACACCTAGGATTTTTATGAATTTGTAGTGTCTAATACATGCCACACACATCTATCAACCTTTATCTGTATAAATTTGTAGACTTGAGTTCATAGCATAATATGAGTTTTATGGGGCTTGATTATAAAATTTGCACCCCAACAAATTTCTTGTAGCGAGTAGTCTATTTTTTTGCCTCAGATAACTCAGATCTATATAGAGAGAAACCCAAGAAAGTAAGTTCATTGTAAAGGACACGGGCCATCCAAATTTCTTGTTGTCTCCAACATCATAGTAGTCCTCGTCA
>ML782783.1:545083-563260 GCA_009831015.1 Picea engelmannii
ATATATTGTAAAAAGAGGTTTCCCCCTCGAAGTGGATTGTTATTCACTGACTTTTTGACAACCACTTGTGTGAAATGTGCGTTAAGATCTCTCTCTCTCTCTCTCTCTCTCTCTCTCTCTCTCTCTCTCTCTCTCTACACACACACACACACACATATATATATGGTTTCTCATTCTCATAAAATGTGCATTAATCACTCTCATCATTTCAATCACAATTTATAATTATTCTCAGTCTCATGATGATGATGAGGCCAAAAGGAGGAGATAAAGATGGTTTTCCATCACCTTAATCGTAAATAAAAAAAAAACAACATTGTAACGTTCAAGAGTATCCTAGAATGTAGCTTCTCTAGTGCATTCATTTAGGGAGAAAGCAAGTAGCTCCACTGATTTAAATGTTGCAAGATTTGATCAATTATATCATCTTGCTAACTTGTAAATAACTATATTATTCAAACTAGCCTTGGATTTCTATTTTTGGCATTACCATTTTTGGATTAATTTGGGTTTAACACTAAGTACATTTTTTTACGGTTCAATGTTTCACACTTTATTAATGTTGGCTAGTGATTTACCTAGATTGCTACTCAAGTCTCGCACATTGTTTCTTTGTTAATGGTGTCTAGTGATTTACCTAGATTGCTACTCAAGTCTCGCACATTGTTTCTTTGTTAATGGTGGCTAGTGATTTACCTAGATTGCTACTCAAGCCATTTCCCCTAAATTGCAACTTAAACCCCTTCTGCTACATGAACTTCCATAACCTTTAGTCATGCAATAATGTAAAGTATTTTAGGGACTAAAAATAATAATTGTCTACTGGGTAGCAAAAGTGTTGAGGTGTTAAGATAATGCAAAGGGTTAATGACTAACACAATGCATGATATTTGGCTGATGTAAAACACATGAGAAATAAAATTTCACATAACAATAATATCAACACAAAAATCACATTATAATGGTTATATAGAAGAATTGGTATCATATATAAGCAAATAATAATCCCACTTTTCATAATTCGTAAGCCTTGAGTAATTTTAAATCCACAACCTTGAAAATATCTTAATTAAAGAAGAAAGATAAATCACTAAAATAAAATAAATACAAAAGGAAAACTAATAGGTGGATGAACACTCATTTGGATACATATCAAATCATTCAAATGAAAGCAATAATTGCTAATGAAGTTCAAGGAAGAGAAGAATATGGTGAAGAGCATGGTAACCCTAAGATAATTGATCAAGTTGGGAAAGGACCTCAGAATGACAAATAAGGGTAGCTTCAACAACCTAGGGAAAGCATAATAGAAGACAACAAGACAAGTAAGAGGGGAAGAAGGTAATGCAGATCTTTACTACAATTCAGAAGTTGAAAGGGATGCATGTATATTTGGATATGCTAGCAAAGAAATATCAAATATATTATTTGGGATTACTAGCCACCAATGAATTGAAAAAATTACAAAGGGGCATGCTTCAATCGAGAATTTAAAAACTACCAAAATCTCTAGTATATCAAATCATAGGAAGATGTGAATAAATAGCATGTCATTGAAGCACTCCAAATCAAAGTCAAGAAGAACAGGAAAGAAAACAACAATAGAGAAATATTAGAAAAAATAACTAATATAATACACTAAGGGATGGTACTTTCACTATGAGACAAGGACCTTCAAATTTCATCATTCAAATAAATATATTATTTTAGTACATAAAAGGACTTGATGTCCTAGGTAAGCATAGACTTTTAAAATATAAAAACCAAACATTTGTTTTTTCAAGGAGACAAAGTGTTCCTTCTAACATCTAATACGAACTTGAACTATTTGACATGAAACACATTATATCACTAATAACTCGAGAGGTTTTTCTAGTGGCTTGACTATCTTATGGAATCCCTTAACCACAATGCTATCATATTTTGAGAGCATCAAGTGGTGGATAGTTGGTAGATTGTATCATCTAGATAGTTATACAATATGTTTTTTGATGGACAATTATGCTCCTACCAACACAAAAGGATAATTAAAGGTGTTAGGAGGGTCTTGTATCTATATCCAAAAGAAAAAAATATGGAAGTTGGGTGGTAAGGGAGATTTTAATACCATAACTACCCTTTCACATGAAAAAGGAGCATTCGAAGGGTGGAAGAAGTTGACAATAAGTTGAGAGAATTAATCCAAAATCTATAAACAGTTGATATCTTTCTAAGAAATGGCTCCTTTACCTTGAAAAATAGGAGGTGGAATGACAAGGATAATCCGATTATTGAAAGAATCAACCAATTCTTACGTGCAAAAAACATCTTTCAAGAAAACCTTGTAGTAGAAGTCACTATAATTCTACCTGGAACTAGCTCTAATAATCGGTATAATAACTTTGGAAATCACAAGATATTCAAAGCATAAGAACACAACTTTTTGCTTTGAAAATTTGTGGTTTTGCATCCATATTTCCACCCATTAATTAAGTAATGGTGACAAGAAGTATGATCTCAAGGAACTTTCCAAATGTTCAACCTCCAATGAAAAATATAAATTTTGAAGCAATAGATTAAAAGATGGAATACTAATGTTTTGGGGAAAGATTAAAAAAAAAAAACTAGAACATAGTATGTAAAAAATCCAATAAAAGATAATTGACCAAGGATTATCCTCAACACATGAAGAGCAAGATAGAGAGCTACAATGTTAATAGATAGATGATTGACAAAAAAAGGAGAAATTGTTTTGGAAGAAGAAATATTGTGTTTGATGCTTAAGAAAAGGGGATACAAACACACTGTTGACTACATTTTTGGTCAACAGTACTTAGCGGACAAAACGTTGTCAGGCTTTCCTTTTTTCTATATTGCTTGAGAAAAAATTTCTCCACTCTCGTTAAAGTTAGCACAATACACTTGACAACATTATTGTGATTTTGACCTATCACTCATATGGCTTATTTTTTGGGCTCTATGCATGCTCAATCCATCATATTTTAAACATTACCACAACATATGTTACACCCTTATATATCAGACTTCATATCTTTAACCTCTCTTTTCTAATTACCACATTACCTAAATGTTATACCTTGATTTTGATTTTGAGATTATTACATGCCTTGCCATTCTTCAAAAACAAATATATTATCCGTTTACTTTTCTTTAATTCTATATCATTTTGTACCCACCTATTTCACTTTTTCAAGATATTCCTCATGTGTCTCTCTTTTTAATTTTAGTAGTTATGCCATAAAGTTATACCACATTTCTTTTCTTGGAGTTATGATTTTGGTATTTCCCATGCCATGCCAAAATCAAAGATATATTATTATATCATGTAGATCGTGATCTTTTGCACATGAATAATTTATTTAAAAGTCAAAATTTGTTAATTACCTTCTCCTATACAAACGTATTATCCTACTTCATTAGCTTTCTTTACATTATATGGGTTCCTAGTTTTATATTGAAAGAAGAGTTGCCACCTTCATCTGTCTGTGGTTTTAAATGCTCTAATGGTCTTTATTAAAAACATGCATAAACCAAGGCAAGTAAAAAAAATATCATGGTCATTTCTCCATCAACTCTGAGCACGGAAGATCGCATGGGATTTGGGAACCCTATGTGGGCAAGCGTTTAAAGCATTAAATACTACATCATGGAAGACGAGGAAAATATGATATAAAGCATGGAACTTCATAGCAAGAGAAAGTCACTGAGGACGGTTTCATTACGGATTATGGCTCTCGTATAGTTTCGAATGAATTGTATCCAACTTTTCTCATTAAGCCGAAGGCATTCTTATAAGGGAGAGGCTCTTTCCCAATTTCGTCGTTTGTCCAAGGCTTGTTACATCCTGACAGTTGTCCTTTGCCAATTCATCTTTACTGTCGGTATTACAAACCCGCTCTTCCTGACAGTTGGCTTCAATACTAGATCCCTACCCAAGACATGTTACACTCACGTGGCAGTGCATTGGTTCCAAATTTAATTACACCCTGGGTTTCCATCTCCACTTGAGATGTCAGTCTTTATTATCAAGGAAAGCGTTGAGGTATAAAATTGGAGTTTTCCTTTTAACTAATTCACATATATATATTTTAAAAATATTATCATTATATCATAAAATGAATGCATAATAATAATATCTTTGGTAATATTTTGCATATATATCTATTTAATGTAGTCACATACTAAAAATTGAAGTGCCACTAAATAACTAATGTGTACAAAGTTATATGAAATAAATGAAGTGACATACTCAAAATTGAAAAAACACTAAGTAACTTATGTGTAGGAAGCGAGGCAAAATAAACATGAGAATTTAGAGAAAACACACCTTGACACTTCATGAATACAAAAAGTCCCTATAAATTTCTCCCCATTCTCCATAAGTATGAGTATAACTTTTATAATGTTTAAAAAATGCAGTGTAAATTAAATATTGAATTTCAAAGTTTCCTTTTAAAGTTAGATATAACTTGAAATTCAAAACAAGTTTCATTCACTTATCATCCTATTATCAAATACTTTGGTTCAAACTTCATTTGCTTTGCTTGAGTCACCCACATACCATCAAATTTTGTCATGCCTTGTTAAGTTTTATTGACAACAAAGCACTTGCATCTTCCCAAACAACCCTATAGGTGGGGTTTATATCCCATGTGTTTTTTTTATGTGCTATCCTTCAAGGGAAAATTTTAAGAATCCACTCTTATCTTAAAGTGTATAAATTTCAGTGAATCTTACTAATTTCGGTGAAACATTATATATATATATGTGTGTGTGTGTGTGTGTGTGTGTGTGTGTGTAATTTTGGCATTATGTATATCCTTGCACATATGTGAAACTTTTCCCATATGATTCAATGTTATCAAGGTTGAAATTATGGCTTGATGCAGTTTAGCTCGAGCTAAAGATATCATGTACAGGTATGCACTGTTCATAGTTCGGAAATTGCATTAAAACGGATAAGAGAGAAAACCTTAGCTTGCTTCAATAGGAGAAGTTGTTTCCTTGAAGGCCTGGTAAGCCTTATAATTCTCCTGGAAGAAGTTTAGAGCCACTAATCCATAATTGTATTAACGAATTCAAGATATCCTATGCTTTTCCTTGGATGAATCACATTCGCCGATTTGGCATGGAGTTTTGATCCCGACCGTCAATCGAGGTCCCTCTCATATGAGAACTTATGAAAGATCCAGAATTGTTAACAACAATTGGATCCGTCGGAGAAACTCTCAGAGGACTCGTGATCGTTGATCACAGTAGGGGCGTCAGAGTAGCTGAGGAATATGGCACTCTGATGAAATAAACTCCAAGAAGCCTTCTCCATCGTTAGATCTATAGGGATGGTATCAAGTAACCTTAGCCATAGATCAATGGGGGTAAGTATCTAAGTTTGGTCGAGGAAAAAGGGGGACGTCATGATCTACGTCACACTGATGGAGAAAGCTTACGTGTATGATGGGAACATGTGTCGGTCTATAATTGGTTGAGACAATAGAGGGTATGTGCCCTCATGGAGTTCAAACCTTAATAAGTTCTCTAATAGGGGGAGTACGTTTGTAGGTCGTGGAAAGGGAATGGTCGATGTAAAGTGTAGGTAGCGGACTTAGAATCATGATGGGTTCACAGAGGTTGGAAGGATGAGATGAATAGGTCCACGAGTCTACCAACCTACGAACCTGATAAACTCACAAAATAATGTAAGTGTTGAGTGTTAGAAGAGAGGAAGGGAGGTACATAATTGTACGTTCGTGAGTCTGCGTAGGTAGAAAAATGGTTAAGTGTTGAGACTTCTCCGACAAACTTATGAAGGGGAGGTACAAAATTGTACGTCTGCGATTCCACGTAGGTGGAAAAACAGTGAAGTGTTGATAATTCTTGGATGAAATTATGAAGGAGAGGCACATAATTATGTGTCCACAAGTCCATGCATTTGTGAATGAAAAAGAAGCTAATTGTTGGTGGCAGGTTCATGAGCAGTATGAATATAGACCACGAGTTCAAAAGACCGCCATCTGTGAATATGTGAATATAGTAAGGTGACTAAGTACGGTAGAATACGTGGGCCACGGAAAGGAAATGTATATGGTGGATGACGCGGCTTTCCAGTTAGGCAACTAAGATGCCATTAGGATGACAAATGTCCATTACTAACAGGATGACGAGTTGAGTGGGGTTCTACCGTGGTAGGCTAGGATAGTGCCACATAAGGACCCAAGAGTTGCCACATAAGTTGACACAAACAAAAAAACTTCATGTGGATGCCACATGATAGTAAGAGAGATGTTGTCTATGTAAACCCAATAACCTAGGGAGGTCATAGCTTTCGTTCCAGAGCTCACTTTTGAGTGAAATTACCGATCTTGGAAAGCTCTTGAAGAACAAAAGAGGATGGAACTCTGATAGAGAAGATTTAAGGTTGTTTAGAGAAGCAAAAAATTAATACCCCATCCAATAAGAATGTACTTAGGGGGTCGGGTCAGTTACAAAGTGGTATTAGAGCAGGTAACAACACTTGGCCTTCTTGGGCTCATGAAAGAGTTGAATATAATTCTTCTTAGAAAAATTTTAAGGGGAAGGGAATTCTCCCCTACCCTATCTGTTAGAGCAGGTTACAACACTAGGCCTAGATTTTCTGGAGATCAATCATAGGATTTTTATATTGAGATTTAAGTGAGCTTGTTGAAAGGTGTTTCTACCTTTAAAATATTGTTTGTTATCTGCATTAACTTCCTGAGGAGAAGGACTGCAGATTGAAATTGTAACTTGAAAACCCTAGTTGAACTACATCAAGGGGAAATTATATTTTCCATCTGTCAAAGTGATGACTACTCTTACAGGAGTAGGAATATGCTGATAGGTATTATTGGTAAAACATGAATGAAAATGACATAGGTGGCAGAAATTCTGCTATGAAGATGCCTGAGTCTGGACAAGGGACATGAGCTGGGTTGTTTTGTTAAGTATAATAATGTCCATTTGCTAGGGCTGGCATAATATATTGTAATTAAGAAGATTGATTATATAAGGGCTAAGACCCTTATGGAAAATTCCTTGTGCTTAAAGGAAATTGGTATGGATTGATAGAATTTGTAGCAATAATAATTACTTCTTTAATAAAAGATTAAACCCTGTATATGTGTATGACCCCTCACGATCAGAGGACTGATGGAAAATGTGTAAGGTCAATTTTATTTGACCCATAGTGAATGCAGAAAATGGTTGTTGAAGAATAACCTTGTTTAGCAATTAAAAAGGAGTCTTGTGGACTGTTGCTAGACCTCTTGGGAGAGGCAAAGAGATATGAACACATGAGAAAGTTTATCATGCTCACGGATATAATAAGAGAATGTGTATACCTATTGATCTAAGGACATGTTTGTGTATGTGAATACAAATGAAAAACAACTGGAATACATCTGCACTACAAGCATGGGTAAAATACTTGGGGCACGAGGAAATTCCAGAATGCATATGGCAAAGATTGAGCATGCATATAACATGCATATAGGCTTACTATAGTCCATTATTGGATGTAAAATATGGTGATGTCATGGATAATATGGTTAATGATGATCTGGGTATAACAACTTAAGTAAAATGTTGATGATATTGATTACATATTACCCTATGAGAATAAAGTAGAAGGGTTAATGAATTGTTGATTCTGAATGGAGTAAAGGAAGTGTTGGGGCATTTCTAGACGACCAATGGATCAGAGTGACATCCAGAGGTGGATGGTAGCCATACAAATATGGCTTGGTGTGCTTAAGTTGTAGTGAGAGGGAATCTGGAAAAGAGATTCCCTTGATAAAAAGATCTGTTGACCAAGAATGGTCTGAGGCATGAAGAGAAGCTTGATAAGTTGTCATGTTTCCTCGGGCACTGTTGCAATTACCCGGATTTCATTTCTGGGTCGTTGCATACTTCTATAGCAGTTTAGGCAAGAGTGGTATCTTGTTGGTTGTTTTCATATGAAAAGGGAAACATAGTTACACATATTTCTGCGAGACTTGCCATGTGAATATCATTTGAATGATTGCAAACTCTCAGTAGAGAGGGCAATATGGTGTTGAGTACTCCTATGAGACTTGTCATAAGAATGGATGTAAGATATTTGGGAGGAAGGATATGGAAGTTTGAAATTCCCACGTGTAAGAATGACATGGAAAAAGGTGAAATAGTGAGCTTTCATGTTGAACATACATAGATGAAAATGGATGCTTGAGTGCATGAATGAAATGCATTAAAAGGTTGCCTAGTATGAAGGAAGAAATGAATAGGTTTGTGAGACTAGCCATGATGATGGTTGTATTTTTATCTTTAAAGAAGAATGATAATAAGACCCAATAAATAAGAATGAATGAGGTAAAAAGGTGCAAGTGATGCACCTACATATATGCAAATGTACATATGCATGCTTAAAGGTATGATATGAATGTCAGAATAAGTGAAATGTGAGGTAAGATTTGTACTTGAGAGATTTAAATAATGCCATAGATGTATGGATGACCCTATGATGGAAGGGTCCGATTTGTCTTGCTGAAATAATATCTTGAGGGGGATGTGTTCCCTTTTTCCTCAGGAAAATCTAGTATGCATTGATGAAAAGGTAAATGAGCAGCAATGCTTTGTTGCCATTATAAAAGGAAACATGATTATGGTTTTAAAGACTGCATATGAATGGTCGTGAAAAATCATGAACCAATTAATTTCCAATAGATAAGGAAATGATACAATAAAGTGTTCCTATGGTGGACACCCACACCACATGCTAAGGCATGTGATTAAAGTACAATGAAGGCAAATTGATAGAATAAACGTGCATGTGTGAGTGCACAATATAAATGCATAATAAAGATGCATACTGATAATTTCCCATGGAATATTAGGTAAGAATATGAGATGAAAAAGTTGAGGCTAACTCAAAAATTGAGATCATGTCAAACCATTTGGATATGCAACAAGAGAGTTGCATGTTGAAGAGGTTTCTGTGGAGAAACTGTGTAAAAAATTATGCCAGGAGAACATAGCTATAACATAATGACTGTTGAGAATTGAACAAAGGGCTACAAAACCTACTTATATAAGAATCCTAGATTACATTTTAAAATATCATGCATGAGTAAAAAGACATGCAAACGAATGAGGACCGATCTGATCTCTAGGTGGGAAATGTGTAGAATGCACAAGTTCATGATTCATTATGAACAAGAAACATGCTGATGTAGCATGTTGAATTATCCAAGAAGGTCAAGGTGAACATGACTAAGACTGCTCAAGATATAAAACAAGCAGATCCCAGGAGGGTTAAATTGTAAAAGCAAAGAAGGAGAAAGTGATTAATACTTCTCTCACTATAAAACTCTGAATAATAAGACAAAGTTGTATGCTTAAAAAGGAAAGTTGTGAAAATAAGTACAACTAGTAACTGAAAGATTAAATAATGAATGTGTTTAAATGAATGAGCTTGGTTAAGCTATAGTGTGTGAAGGCAATGAGGCCTTGAAATTAATTCAGCTAGGCTGAAAGTTTCCTGATGGGAGAATCCCTTAACTCCTTTCTTGTTGTCTATTATATTTATCTGGGATGACAAACTGATACACTAATGAATGTAGATATTTTGGCATGAGAATGTTGAGAGTTGCAGGTGAATTTTGATTGTGGTTGCACTCATGAAAACATGGGGGACAATGTGATGGAGTGCATATAGATATGCTAAGTCATATATGAAAATGTTTTACTGAAATAAATGTTATGGTACATGTATTTGATTTTACATGACAGCTAATGTAAAATGTGAATGTGCTGATGTATGTCACGTGTAGAAAAGATTGGAACATTTAGGGAAGGACACCTACCAATAGTGAACAACCTTAGATAGAAGTGAATGCAAGAAGGATGTTGATAAAAAGAAAACTACGAAAGAGATTTTAGAAGTCCCCAGGAAGCACCACTGAAGAGGTAATATCAAAGAAGGTGTTGGCAGCCAGAACAGGTATAAAGATTTCGGGCCCATGTGACATGAGGGGTAAAAGGGATTTGGGTAATAATCCCTTCTAAAATAGTCTATTCTTTGATGGTATGCATGTGATCTGAATGGTTGTTGTATGTCATTGATACCCAAGTAGGGTATGATTCACGAAGAAGAAATTGCATGATGGAGGTGTGAGTCTCTGATAGATGAGGATGATTGAAATCCTTGGAAAAATGCATGAACAAATATATGCCACAAATACAATGCCCAATCAAGGAGTGTTTTGGAACCAAAGTGCTCAAAGGTAGCACGATGATGCAATGCATTAAGGAGATGCATGTGATAAGAGAGTGGGTATATATGGGACTTACCATTATGGAAGAAGTATATTCTAGTGCTTTGTATAATTTCATAATGGTAAAGAGAGAAATTGGATGGCCATACACATCGGCACCCTAGTTACCAATGAAGAAAGAATGCTTGAATGCATTCATGTGGAAATTTTAGTTTCATGTATGTTGATTTGAGGTCATGATCAGCTGAAGCAAGAAACACAGTCCCGCTATAAAAATAATTGTGTATAAAGAAACCATTTGGTAAAAGGTTGGTTGAGTTCTGACCCACCATGGTAAAGTGCCTGATATGAAAGGTAATAATCTGAAAATCAATGCAAGGGTGCATTGTGTGTGAATGTGGCCATGGATATTGGCACATTGATTAATTCATTTGATGATTGCATTTTGAAAGGATTGGTATGCTAAAATAATGTATGTGTAAGGAATGTAATTTCCTTTTGAATAGATGAATTTGATTGTTAGTATGCACAGTTCTGAAATTGTTTGTGAGCCACTACAAGTGTGCAATGAAAATATAATGTGCATGAGGAACTAACATTTTGTTTGGCTGAGTGAAGAATGAATTGCAGGAAGGAGGGTCTTGGACATGGCTATGTTGTAATCCCATAAGGAAGACCAATGCTTGTTGGTTATGAAAGAGCCAAACTACCATGAGAAAGAAATATCATGTTTGTGGGATCTGGTTCCTATATGGAACAGATCAGAAAATAGAAATGTGAAACTTGAAATCCGTGGGTAACATATTTGAAAGAATTTCGATCGAAATATTGAAAGTAACTCATGAATTTTTGTATGTATGTGATACAAGTGAGAGGAAAAATATATGTCCAGGGAGGACAAATGATGGTTTTCAAAGCTGGAAAGCATGGAAAATAGGTTATTTTTGTGACATGAGAACACTGTGGTAAGCCATGATTCCCATAGAATGACGTGTTGGGGTGATACAGGTCGAAGGGATGCTTTCGATAGAGAAAGCATGAGGGATGCCTTAGATGTAAGACTCAAAGAGCTCTCATAAATTCTTCCTGTGCGAGAAATCCCTAGTAAGGAAAGATGGATCACCCGAGGGATTGTATAGCAGAGAAAGGGATGCCTGAGCCTAGGCCTGGAGGGTGAGTGACCGTAAGGAAGAGGAGACTCCAATATTTTTTGTAATATGTTGATTTTGATCATGCACATAATGAGTATGTCAAGGAAAGCAGTGAGCCAAGTTAATGAGACAATCATGTGGATGCAGATCCATAAACTGCACAGATAATTATTAGGCTAACTTGTGAATATTTCCAATTGAATTTAACCAACAATAAAATGTTTTGCATGAAATGATAATTAATGTGCTTGTTGTTGAAAATTACAGTAGGCATGTTCTAAAATGCCAAAGTCCGAGTAAGGACCATATCAGGAAGAGGAATAACATTGTTGGAATAGGTGAAAGAAGAAGGAATGGCAGGTGTTGATGAAAAATAAAGAACATTGAGGATGGTGTTCCTTTGAAGGGGGGGGATTGTGACACCCCCTCTTTAAACCCCGAATACATGTAATAAATCATGATTAATGATTTTCATGCAACGATATGTGAATATTGTAAATGTATTATTGTTTAATTGTAAATTCCAAAACTGACTATGGGGTGAATCCTTAAATTACAAGCCATGATATCGCTAGTGGAATGAGAGGAGGCCCTAATAAACTAAAGGACCTCAAGCCTTATTCATATTACTTCCCTTAGCCCCGATCTCAAGACAAATCAGTTAATGAGGGAGGTTGGTAATTGAACAACCAACCACCCCAATGAATGGAAGTATGGAGGGTTGTCAGAAGGGACATGAAGCAGTCAACTAGAGGAAGTAGGAAAGATCACCATGGGTCCCTAGGATTGAATCGTGATTTGTCTTCTGATAGAAGAAACAAAAGGACATGTTGAGAATGTGCCTAAGTCATGCGTGCAGACGAGATATGCACAAGAGAGAACTGGAGGAGGGTCGAGCCTTGGAGGAAGGGAGAAGATGAAAAGAATGCACAAGTGCATGCAATAGAAGGATCAGAGAACCCATAGAAGGGTTCCAAGCTGGAGCATAGAAGACCCGAAACCCAACATGAGCTAATAGGGTCACACGATTGATGTTGGGAAGGCATATGATAAACCTCTAAGGGGCTTAGGCTAGGTGGGTGTAAGGGAAAATATCTACCAAGAGTAGAGTGAAGGAGAGTGACCTTCAAATCTTGCTGAGAACCTGAGAGAGATTTCATAATGGTATCATGGCTTGGCACGAGGGGTGGAAAAAATGCTAAGAGTGAATGCATATGAGCCTACGGTTGGGTGGAAATGCGAACACCCACGGTCAGTTGGTCGACTATCAATTGTAATAGATAAGTAATTTTGTACCTTGTATAATTAAACTATAACTTAAGGATGAATTTTCCTGTGAATGATTCAGGGACGTGGATGTTTGTTTGATGATTAGATGGGTTATTTTATAACATGGGTATTTGACATATTGATTACAAGTAAGAATACCTATTATTAAACTTGTACAAAAGTTGTGATATGCAACTATTGTCATGGGCTTTTACCATTGTAATTATCTCTGAAATTTTGTTTCCAGGATTGTGTGTTTTTTGTCATGGTAATGACTGCTAGAATTATCTTTGTACATAAATCACTGCGAGAACTATCTAGAATGGTAAAGTTATGGGCATGCACAAAGTTTGTGTAAATATGGTGTCTATACGATATATATATATATATATATATATATATATGGCGTTATGTATATCCTTGCACATATGTGAAGTTTTTCCCATATGATTCATTGTTATCAGGGCTGAAATTGTGGCTTGATGTAGTTTAGCTCGAGCTAGAGATATCCCATATAGGTATGGATTGTTCATAGTTCAAAATTTGCATTAAAACGGATAAGAGAGAAAACCTTAGCATGCCCTCAATAGGAGGATTTGTTTCCTTGAAGGCCGGGTAATCCTTATACTTCTCCTAGAAGAAGTTCAGAGCCACTAATCCAGAATTGTATTAACGAATTCAGGATATCCTATGCTTTTCCTTGGATGAATCACAGTCATCAATTTGGCATGGAGTTTTGATCTTGGCCATTGATCGAGGTCCCTCTCATATGAAAAATTACGAAGGATCCAGAACTATTAACAGTCGTTGGATCCATCGGAGAAACTCTCAGAGGACTCATGATCATTGATCACAATAGGGGCGTTGGAGTAGTCGAGGAATATGGTGCTCCGATGAAAGAAAATCCAAGAATCTTTCTCCATTGTTAGATCCATCAGGATGGTGTCAAGTAACCTTAGTCGTAGATCAATGGGGGTAAGTATCTAAGTTTGTTCGAGGAAAAAGGGGGACGTTGTGATTTACATCACAATGACGAAGAAAGATTACGTGTACGATGGGAACACGTGTCGACCTATAATTGGTTGAGACAATTGAGGGTATGTGCCCTCGTGGAGTTCAAACCTTAATAAGTGGCTCTAATAAGGGGAGTAAGTTTTTAGTCTGTGGAAAAGGAATGGCGGGTGTAAAATGGAGGTAGAAGATTTAGAGGCATGACGGGTTCATGGAGATTGGAAATGTGAGATGAATGGGTCCACGAGTTTTCCAACCCGCAAATCCGAAAAACTCACAAAATAATCTAAGTGTTGAGTGTTAGAAGAGAGGAAGGGAGGTACAAAATTGTACATTCGCGAGTCCGTGTAGGTAGAAAAATGGTTAAGTGTTGAGACTTCTCGAATGGACTTATGAAGGGGAGGTACATAATTTTACGTCCACGAGTCCGCGTAGGTGGAAAAACAGTTAAGTGTTGATACTTATCGGATGGACTTATGAAGGGGAGTCACAGAATTATGCATCCGTGAGTCCGTGCGTCCACGAATGAAAAATAAGCTAAGTGTTGGTGATTGGTTCATGAGAAGTATGAATATAGACCGTGAGCCTACAAGACCTCCACCTGTGAGTTTGTGAATATAGTAATGTGACCAAGTATGGTAGAATACGTGGGCCACGGAAAGGAAATTCATATGGTGGATGACGCGACTTGCCAGCAAGACGACTAGGAGACCATTAGGACGACATATGTCCATTACTAATAGGATTATGAGGTGAGTGGGGTTCCATCGTGGCAGGCTAGGCAAGTGCCACGTCAGGACCCAGGTGTTGCCAAGTTAGTTGACACAGACAAGGAAACGTCACGTGGATGCCATGTAACAGTAAGAGAGATGTTGTCTATGTAAACCCAAGAACCTCAAGAGGTCATAGCTTTCATTCCAGAGCTAAGTTTTGAGTGAAATTACTGACCTTGGAAAGCTCTTAACGAGCAGAAGAGGATGTAAATTTGATAGAGAATATTTAAGGTTGTTAAGAGAAGAAAAAAATTAATACCGCATCCCTTAAAAAGGTTCTTAGGGGGTCAGGTTTGTTACATGTGGTTAATGCCACAACCAAGGGTTGATGGAGGCAATGTGAAACTTGATTGGTGCTTCCCTTCTTGTTCTTGATGTTCAAGTGGAATTGTTTAAGGTGCATGGACCACTTCTAATGGTAGTCATTTTTCAACATACCTTTTTTTCATGAATTTTACAGGCATGTGGTCAGTGTAAATGACCATTTCCTTCCCTAACATATAACATTTCCACTATCACCAAGCATAACAATGGAGTAGAGATCCTTGTTGTGTGTGGAGTATCTGTAAACCGTTTCAAAGGGTGTCTCACTACGATAGGTCACTAGATGTCTATGTTGTGTGAGGACTATGTTGATGACATAATTTTAGGTGTATGACGTGATTTTGCTATTTTTTGCATATATGGTGGTATTATGACTAGAATCATGTATAAATTACACATTAGCTCCTCAAATTCTTTTTATTGTGCCTCATACCAAATAAAGTTGGGCTTGGCTCCACCCTTGGTCACTTGTATTAGATGCCAAGTGATATGAGAACCACAACATAAACATATGGTAAAAGTTGGCGAGGACCAAGGAGCTACAAAACTCCATTAGTGTCTTTGTAACTGACCAATCTCAAATGATGTGCCCTAGATATTGAATTCTCTACACGTCTAATGAACACTTCTCTAGGTTGGCATATAAATTATGTTACCATAGGGTGCTTAGCACTTGTTGAATGTGTTTTGAATGCTCTTCCAAGTGTTTTATAAATATGAGTATGTCATCTAGGTATATGAGCATCAAATAATTGTTGAATAGTCATAGAATATCATCCATCATTCTCATGAATGTCATGGTTGCATTAATCAAATGAAAAATCATGTTCAACCACTCGAAGAGACCTTCTTTGGGATGAAGGTTGTCTTCTAAACTTCAATGAGTTTCAATGGAACCTAGTAATAACCCTACTTAAGATCAATCTTGCCAAAAAACATGGTTCCTTTGAGATGGTCGATTAGATCATACAATTCTTGGGATTAAATATCGATTTTTCACTATGATTTTGTTCAAGGATTTATGGTTAATACATAGTTTCCCTGTCTTGTCCTTCTTCTAAAATAGCACAATAGATCTCTTGCAAGGTGAGGATATTGGTCTAATGTGGTTGATCTATACTAGTGCTTGAATATGGTGTTTGATCTCCTCAATCTCTACAATAGAACATTTATGGATAGGGCCATTGGAAAAAGGGGTTCCTAGCGTCAATTCAATTAATGTGTTTTTTACCTTATAGTGTAGAGGTATAGGTGTGGTGAAGATGTTTTTGTATTCTTCTACCAACCAATCTATCTATATTGGAGAGATACCTCTAACAGGGGCCTTGGAAGTTGTCGTGAGTTTCTTGGCTTGGACTAGTTACCTTGAGGTAGGATATATTTACTTTGTCCTTTGTTCAGAGAGGTAAGTATGCCTTTAGCCTTCTTTTCTAGCCCTAAATTCTTTCTTACTCTTTTTCCAAAATAAATTATCAATCTTTATGACATAACAATAGGTGGATTCTAAATGAAGAGATGTTTAGAAACTACATTCTAATTAGATCTATCTAGGTATTTCATTGTAGTATTTAGAACCAAGTGCCACTTAGAGACCCAAATACCATTTTTGTATGCAAGGTATGAAAGGTTAGACACACTTTGGTAAAAACTAGTGTTTACCTTAACATAAGGTTTTCCATATAATGTGTTGATCTTCATAATTTATTATAGGCAAATACTCCTCCTTAATGGTGTTGATGAAATCCCCCAAAGTGGATTTTATTAGATATATTTCATAATCATTTTTGACATATTTTACACAATATGTGTCTCAACGATCCTTGACACGAGGAAGGGTGATTACATTTAAAAAAATTATGTCTTTCCATCTAAATGTTATTTATAAAACAAGAGTTGGCCATCCACACACCACAAAGAAAATCACACACAAAAGGAACTAGAGAATGGAAGAGAATGTGGGCAAGTGCAAGAAAAGGAAACGAACAATATAAAGCAACCATATATCCTTTTTATCCTATTTTTCAGGCTATTTTTTGGGCCAATTTTCTCTTGGTTAAATGATTACAGTTGTTAAATGCCCATAATGATTGGATGAGGCTAGTTTTTTTTTATAGATTGATGTCAAAAAATATTCCTCCCACTAGCCACTATGAAACATATTGATGTCATGACTTGGTTGAGAAAAATATCCCCACATAACATTATCAAAAACTCAAATTAAAATAAAAAATAATCACACACAATAGAATTTTATGAGCTAAATCCCATTTATCGCTAACTCTTTGCACCCAAAGCACATTTGTAGCCAATTCATAGTAGCCTCTCCAATTGTTTCCACCACATCATTAGATGGATTCCTTCAAGGCACCAAAATAAAATAACTGATAAAAAAAACTTTACAATTTGTGGAAACTAAAGAGTGGGTGGGATATATGACTATCAAATAGAATATTTAATTGCCACGACTATGTGAATTGGAGGCTCCAATAGAACAACAAATTGAGGGGGTGACTTTTTGTTTGATGGATCTATTACATTGTTGGTGACTAGCATACTTTGACTTGTTGCTTCTTTTACTTAGGAAAATCATCCCATGATTATCTTGGATGACATCTTGTGATATATTTCCTTGAGGACCCACACTCCTTTAAAAAAATGATTAAATACGACACTTTTGCTAAGTCGATGGGTTATGCATGAATTCTAAGTAAAGGGCAACCCAATTAGTTTTTATTCTAAAAATAGAATTTCATTGCTCTTTTTAGTAACTTGATCATTATAATATGATTAATAAAAGGAGTTGGCTCCTTTTATAATATGACATTTGACATGACCCTTTATTTTGCTTTGATATGTTGGAACCACATAAATATTGTTGCATTGGTGGATTCTGACAAATGCGTTTTGTTAGGAACAATATTACATTGATCTATTATGTTGGAACTTTCCTTGCTTACCAATGGATGGCCCTCTGTTGCTACGTTTATCCTGTAACTATGCTTGCGTGACCCTTTGGCAACTGCTTCTTTCTTATAACCTAACATTTTTCCAAAACTTTAACGTGGCATGTCAAGCACATATGATTACAATCAAATTTGAGCCCCTATTGTATTTTCGACCCCAGGACCCCATGCATCAAGATTCGTGACTCCTTCGAGAAACATGATATTGTTGTGAATTGTGAGACTACCATGTTGAGAACTATAAATGAATAATGCATCACAACCAAGAATATGCATACAGACTCTAGACACATAATCATGTGAAAAAAGACATAGGTGTGCAAGACCATGGGTTGGGCTAACCCTACATAGTGTGATGACCCCTACAAAGAACCTGGCTCCATAAACCATGTGTCCCAATAGATCCACCTCGAGACCT
>ML782783.1:569334-590677 GCA_009831015.1 Picea engelmannii
CTCTGTTCCACCCTGGTCTAGGAAAGTCTCTATGCTCTATGGTACCTGGTTCAATACTCTGTTCCACCCTGGTCTAGGAAAGTCTCTATGCTCTATGGTACCTGGTACCACCCTGGTCTATAAGCTCTGTTCCAATACATAGCTCTTCGAGGTGAAACGCCTGGAACATAGCTCATGGTTACACTATTTTCTGCATTGCATCCGGTAATTGGTGGCTCGTGCCGGATCTTAGGGCCGAGTGCATTTCTTCCCCATTCACTAAACCGTATGTGATGAAACTGCCCATGTCTACTATTATGTATTAACAACCAAAATAAGTTGGTGGATTTGCAAACAACTCTACGAGGTAGATCATTACGTTGGTGCATGAAATTTATACACCGTCCATAGGGCTCTCCTATTGGTCCTTCCCTAGGAAAACCTTCGGGTGTAGTTGCACAGGTGACTTCAGCAGCTCCATTTCATCATGCAGCGTCATTCCAGAACACGATACCTTTCCAAAATATGTAGTTAGGCGAATATTTTCCAAACATATGGTCATCCTCTTCAACACTACCCCATATCAAAGAAATATTCTTTAGTCCCGAACACTGTATATTGTGAGTTTTGTAATATACATAGATGCAGAGCTTTCTCGGTCTGGTTTATCTAAGTTTCGAGGTACTTATATCCGAGGTGTAGTGCCCACAGGGATCCATTGTGGATTCGTGATCTGTGTACCATGCACGTTGTAGAGGTGCGGGATGTGTGATTCCAAAAGACGGGTCGGGTGGCAGGGGCTTGTGCTTGGTGTACAGAAGGTGAATAACCATTATTTCTGGCGTAGTTTAAACTTTTTATGTTTTGGATTTTTTAAATATAACCAATAAATATCCTTTAAGTTTGCTAGACAATCAAATGTAATGTTCTAGACAGCAACAAGGTCAAACTAACTACTATCAAACACAATTACCAGTTACCTGAAGTTTTAACTCTACTTTCAAAACATGACACCATATAAAAGGCACACCAGTCTAGATGGGGCTTTTCAGCAGTCCATGTTGCCCATTGTTCGGGCTTCGTTGTCAATTCTTGGGAACACACTTTTGTGGCCTCAATTCATCGACTGACTGATGCTCTGGAATCTTCCTCCTATTGGATGAGGAGAGGTGAGTAATGTATCAAAATTTGCCAAAGCCAATAAATTTAAAATGAATTATTAGCTTCAAAAACAAGAATTATATATAATAATTACTGTGTTAGCTGATATTCTTCGTTTGACAATTACAACATCTATCTTAATGATGCTTCTGGCATTCTCTTCTTTCTGTTTTTTGAATGGTTTGAAGATAGCTTTGGTGATACATCAAAGGAAAATACAATTGTTTGTTATCCGCATAAAAACAAATCTACTTGGTAGATCTACTACTGGTCAAAAAGTCCATACATTTAGATGTAATAAAATGAAATTGGAAGTATATTCAGTTGCTCCCTTTGCACCTATATTTTATATCCATATGTTCTACCCAACCCACACATTGCCAGCGATTTTAGATTGAATCATAGGATGTCCCTTGAAATGCACCAATACAACTTTGACCATGGTAAGTATTGCTAAATAGTAAAAACATTATTCGAAAATGTTATGAGGGTAACAAATTACGCTGTGGAAGAAAAGCACAATGTAAGCAATCCTTGCTAGCGTACCCTTGAAGTGGGCAAAGGGGAACACCGATCTGTATCATGCATAGAAAGAATTAACTTTATAAGAAGCAAACTCACAGAATGTTGCATTGAGAAGTGAATATCATACCTAGCATCGAAGTTAAAACCAAGAAAAAATATGAAATGTGAATATCATACCTTGCATCGAGGTTAAAATCAAGAAAAAGATGTGAAATATAGACATATAGGATCCAAACAAACTATATCATCTTTGGAATATATAGTCACTGTTATTGCACAGTTTGTAGCTAGGTCAAAGGCTAGAAGATAGAGGCCAAACTGGCGTAACATGAACCTACCCTACCCAATGTCACCACGATGGGGAGGTTCTTTCTATTTAGGGAGGTTAGGCCCAAGGGAGACGTCCCCGGTAACCTGGAGTTTTGAAGAGGCTAAGGTATAAAGGCCAAAGTGAAATTCCCTCTTCACAGGTCACCACCAAGAGCAGATAGTCCGGCTAAACAGCCAATAATGAAGTGTAGCCCCAAATGAAAACACCTGCCCGGAACAAAGCAACAACAAAACAATACATGCAAGCTATGATTCAATGGGTTAGTACTTAATATAACTATCTGATATCAATATATTGACAATTATACAATAGATATTGACGAGATCAATGTTTATCAACAATAGCAATGGAACAATATCAATTCATCAATAAATATCGAGATGATGTAGCAAACAATGTATCCAATCAATCCCTTACTCAATAAATGCTTTAAAACACCATCTAATTGCTTATCAACAGAAAATGCTGTGTCAAGATGGAATAACCAAGGATGACGTCAGCCTTATTAGGGTTAGTAGTTAGTTAGGGTTTCAAATTTTAAAAGTTTTAAGAGTTGTTTGACCACTATCACCTCAATGTTGGAGACCTGAGATCAGTGCCTAAGGGTAAATGGAGTCAATTCAAGAGAGGACGCAAGGTTGAAGGGAAAAGGCTAAGGACTAGAGGGAAGGGTTCTGAAGTGTTGCAATGGCAGGGCCCCAGAATCAAAACCCTAGGGGAAAGAGGCTCACTCCGGTGTTGCTTAAGCAAGGCCTCGTGCTCTTTCCTTTTTCCTTAGGTTAAGCTTGGCAAAATGGCTAGCATAAAAGATAAGTCAATACAAGAGAGTGAGGTGAGGGAGAGTGTTGCAAAGGCAAGGCCCTATCACCAAACCCTAGAAGCAAGACGACCCTAGGTGTAGATAACCTAGGCCTGGGACGTCTCCTCCTTCTTAACTCTTAAAAGGCACGGCTAGCACAGGGGAAGAAGTAACAAGAGTGTAGCAGTGGCTAGGCTCTTCCTTCTTCAATGGCTGAGAATTTCTCTCTTAGGGGACATGAGACAACGACCTACTTGTGTGTTTGTCCCCTAAGGTTTTAAAATCAACAAAATTTATAATAAATGCAAGAATATAAGAGTACAACCATTCAATTAAGAAGTTTTGCAGAAAAAAACACTTACATATCCTGATGAAATAGCATTGCAAACCCTAGTTGTAAACCTTCCTTCAAGAGAAATGCCAAAAATGCCAAGAAAATCCTTCCTTCAACAAGTGCGCCTCACTTAAAGAGAACAAATACCCAACAAGGGCGCAAAAATAAGATCTCACTAGGAGAGTGAGTTGTGTGTTATGTCAAAATGAGGATAAAACTCCTCAATATATACTGTATCATGACCTTTAATTAAATTTAGGTCATAAAAATTAGCCGACAAGGCTTTAAATCAAAATCATACTGTTTCCACATCAAATGTTCTTTTAAAACCCTAAATGAGCAAAAAGTGAGATGTCAATCCCTCCTGAGGGAGACGTTAGGCCTTTTTGGGGCCAATGCAGCATCTAGAAGCCAAATGTTAGCCCTCCTTGGGCTCTTCCAAGCTGCCACACGTGCCAACGACCCTGTCCATCTGCCATATGCTCATGATGATGTCACAAGCCTCCTAGTGACGTCCTGGGTCATCTGGGACCAACGTTCCACTATAGGTGGGTCAATCCCCCTAGGTCTGGCTCAGCTGAAGTGCACCTGATGGAACGTCCTCTTCTTCTCTGGTGCAAAAGCTCATTCTAGCATTGTCCTGTCTCTGCCCCTCTAACGGGGTTTCAACAACCATCTGATGGGCTCTTCAGCCCCATGGAGGTCCGAACTAATCATCTCTCCATGTGTACCGGTCCAAATGGTACCTATCCGTCGGGCATGGTCCTGCACATCAAAAACTTCGCCCTCCATGGGCTCATTGGTCACAGGGATCATAGCAATGTTAATCATGTTTCATCATTAATATTATCAAACATATGCATAAAAACCCTGATATATCATCCAATAGCTCAAAGACTCTACAAAAACCTACAATACAAGGTTGAGAAAAAGGACAAGATACCCTATTGGGCTAGTATCCATAAGGAAAGGAAAGTTTCACAGGGGTTTCGTCCAAGCCATGTAAACAAGGTGAAGTGGTTCAAGGGATGTCCAAACATACGGGTAGAGTGAGAGTGAGGGATGCATGATATTACCTGTGGGTGCCTTTGTAGAAGGCGAGTTGTACCCGTCATGGATGCAAATTTTTCCAAGCCCCTTTTGCCTCTATTCTTTTCTTTATTTGTTTTTTCTTCTTCTTTTTCTTCTTATTCAAGGGCTAACCAGAGGACACTGCCTTGGCGTGGTGACCAGAGCTGACAGTGTTACCCACAAGTACTTTCACAGCGGTGATAAGGATGGCTCGTGATGAGACCCCCTTTCCCTTGGCCATGCAACCAAAGGTCACTGCCCTGGCGTGGTAACCAGATGGTGGCAATGTCATGCTGTTAGGTACCCATGAACATATTAGGCTGGCTCGTGATGAGCCCCCCTATCCTCTTGATTAGGTCTTGTTTGTTATTTTTCTAGGTCCCTCTTGTTTCTTGTTGAGAGGCTTTTTATTGCCTTCTCGGGGATCCCTGGGCGAAGCATCTCGAGGTTTCATTTTTTAGGCTTTTATCTTTTACCAGCTGCTTTACCTTCTGGGCCTTTAGCCCCATCTTCCCACCAGATAAGGTGCAACCCCACAATCAGATCATCCTAATGCTTGGACTAAGGGAATGGGATAGATGAGCAGGGGACAAGATGGAAAAGTGATGGTATGATGGGAGCGGACGATGGCTCTTTAGAAACCCCCTAGTGGCAAACCAAAACCTATGGGTACAGGCTTGCTAGGGCACCCAGTCAATCTCCCCAAACATGGTCAAGTGGGTCAATGTAAGATCCAAGCAGTCGTCAGAAATAAAAGGAATTAGATGCATACATTTAAAGGTTATAATGATCAAAAGTGACACATACCACGATACCTGGACCAATTACCTCGTGAAGCAAGAGCCTTCTCCGATACAAGACCAAGCCGATGGTGATGGATGTTGTTTCCGCTGACAAGACGAATCTGACAAAAGAAGAGAAGGATGGGCCCGCCAGGGCCATGCTCAGGTCAATCCTGCTCTCAGTACTCCATGTCTAGGACATGTGGGCCTCGAGACATGATCTCCTATTTATCCCTAGAAAACGGGGATAACAATCACCTTTGTCATAAGCCTCGCACTTTGAGTTTGAGGGTTGTAGAGTGAACATTTCCATGGGGCTTGGGTGGACCTATAGGAACTGAATGTGATTGCAGTTTCTTAAATGGCTGAGCTGATCCTTTGGAATCTCAAGCAAAATTTTGTTTCTGTGCTGGTGGTGTAGCCTTTGAATATGGCCCACAAGGGACAACCTTTGTAAACTGGCTTGTTTTTGTTGCATCTACTGCACAGCTTCCGTTGAAGGTATTACATTATGACAATTTGCAATTACCAATATTAAGTACCATGAAAATATTGGGGGAATTTTTTTATCTGTATGCTACAGGAGGCTGAAAATCTGCTCAAGGAATGAGACGTTGTTGATAGATAGGATTGGTGTAAGATAACTGTTAAGCAAGCAGATCCCGAGCCCTTGACATAGAACTAGAAAATTTTCTATTATTATAAGCATTGTGCAGGGGGTGAGGGAGGACCATGCCTATGCAAGAGGTATTAGAGCTCACAAAAGGAGGCAATGCAAGTTAGTAAATAATGGCATTGCGACCCAAAAGGAGAGCCCCACAGGTTGAAATGAGCTTTGCACCCAAATAAAGATATGGCCACTAAACTGTGTGAAAGGGTTGTCATGTGTGGAAAGCGGTATTCCCACTGGCTTAGTTGTGGGAGACCCCACACTACCCTCACTGGCCCATCTGTGAGATTGAAATAATTTGGTAAAATAAAGTTGGTTGAAATCCAGGGATAAACAAAATGTGTTGGTCCTAATTGGAGAAGACCAAGGAAAATAAAAATTTAGGAAATATAAGCACTGGTAAATGCATGTGATATTAAGTAATTTCCGATGAAACCCACTTCTTTTAGTTATATGGGATAAACTCAACATCTATAATATGCGAGAAACCCTGAACATCAACAATGTTTGTCTCATTTTCAAAAGAGAGTATTTGTCTGATCGGATCCATCTCTATACTAGAAGAGCTAGACACTTGTATTATGAATCAACTTTATATGCTCAGTCCCATCTGATATTACTATTTAGTATTTTGATGCAACCAAAATCTCTTTTAGTTTTGGCAGTGAACATGAATGTAGGCTTATGTTTGGCAAATTTGTTCTCTCTGGCTTAGGCTGAAACACCACAAAGAAGGACTAGCTTATATTTTGTATAAGAAGTTTCTCTTGATTCATGCCAAAAACATTCCTGCCCATGCAATTTTCAGTAGTTGTATCAAATGCTTTGTCGATGCTCCTTTCTGCAGTTATAGCATTTGATCTCTTTGATTTTTCCTTCCAATTGACATGAACTGGTTATTGTTTGTTGGTTCTTGTCCCATGGATTTTGGCCAAAATTTGTCATATTGGATGTGGTTTTTCCACCTTTCAAGCAAGGGTTGGGTGTTTTCTTTGTTTCATTGGTCATTCCCGCATCTTTAGGTGTTATTGAATATGGTGTCAGTAAGTTTTGAGGAGTTACAAAATTTGGTGTTGGTGAATTTTGAAAAGTTTTAGACTTTGTTAGGAGTCTATTGACTGCCTATTCAACTAGGGGGTCAACTCGATGTACCATGAAGATATGCATCAACAGATGCAAACATGTCGAAGATTATTTGGTTCTACTGGGCATTTTTTGCCTCCAACACATATTTTTGTAATCGGAATTTCCGCACCCCTGCGTGGGTTAATAATGTAATAGGTTTGCATGGATCATAGTTAGGTCAATTACCTTGGGATTTCTTTATTAGGAGATTTCCTTTCACTGAGTGTTTTTTATCCTTAGGTTATTAATTTGGCTTTTCAGCCTTATTAATTTCCCTTGAGTTTTTCACTTCCACCAGCAATAATTCCTCCAAAGTGGTGAAAGGCGTTTTAATGGAATTATCCTCTGGTAGCTAGTGTTTAGGAATGATGTAAATGACCATGTATGACATCTCAGAAAGTTTCGCAGAATTTCGTCGAGTCTAGATAAGTTTTTTTTAATTAATTAAAATTGCCTAAGGTTGGGTAATTTAATTAATTATTTTTAATTATTTTTGAGCAAATATTGTAAAAACTAGGTCCTTGGGCTTTTGCTAGGGGTATTTGTGCTCAAAAGAAATGGAATGAGACCCCCTACACCCTTGGATCAAGTTTCAGCTCAGTCGAACAAATTTTTCTAGGTGTTTGTCCACCAGGAGTCTCAGTCAGTCAAAACAACAATTTTAATTGCTAAGTCATGACATAGGAAAAATGTCATTTTTGTAATTTATGAGCAAATGGGGTAAGGTAATGATGGAAAATGGTGAGAAAGGTGTTTCCTAACCTAAACCAACCTTACCCAACCTTTTTACACCCCCTTATCCACTCATCCACTCAAACCCTCACGCCCCTAGGGGGATTTGCGCCCCCTCACCATGCAAAAACGTTGTAACTTGAATTAAATCAAGTTGTGGGCCCCTCCCTCATGAGGTGCGCCCTTCCTAGCCTCCCACGTCACCTCCTAGGTGTGTCCCATCCCCTCCACCTCACATCCAACTCATCTATCCAAGCCAAAACCCTAAAAGTTGTGCCCTCCCTCCTTGAGATCCCCAACTTGCCTTGTGTTGCAACACTTGGCATTGATCCAAGAGGGGTCGTTTTGCCTCTAGAGGTATAAATAGAACCCCTCCCTCACTCTTTTCTTCACCATCTCTTGAGCTACTGTTATGCTACCAGATTCTTGCCCCATCTCTCTCTCTTTTGTCCATCTTGCTCTCACTCTACTTTGCTCTTGAGAAGTTTGGAGCAATTAGTTGCTGCAAATCTCTCCCTTTGATTAGTAGAAAGGCTTTGGAGGATTTTGAGTAACAAAGATTTGTCTTGGTACTTCCATGCACATGAAGCGATCTTGTTCCTTGTTTGTTTTTGTTGAGATCTAGAGTTAATATCTAAAGCAAATTAGTTTGTTTGGATAGATCATGCAATAGGGTAGTTGTATATCTACTTGAGTAGGATAGTAAGTAGTGCAAATTAGTTTGTATTACTTGTTTATCTTGCTTTCTATTTGCTCTCATCTCACATTGGTTTACAAGTTACAGGTTTACTTCAAGGGTTTTGTTGGGATAGCTTCAAACACAAAGTTACCCTCATAGCTCACCTAAACTCCATCGTTTTTCTTATCTTATTTTCTGTTCATTTCATATCAGATTCGGTTTGCTAACAATCTTAGATATGTCACATAAATTAAATACTTTTTTCTAAAATTTGTATGTAGGAAATTTCTGTTGAAAAACGAGAGTTTTCTTAACTTGCTTGTGTGTTTTGCAGCATTTCCAGCAAGCAATAGCTTGCTGGTTTTTGCAGGTTCTTATCAGGTCAAGGGGTTATGCTGCCCATTTTCGGTCACAAAACACACTAAAGGCTCCTCCTTTGATTGGGTAACAACACCTAACCTTTCCTCTTTCATTCTAGCATTGTAGCAAGCCCCCAGGAGTCCCTTGAGGCTTGTATTCTTGTAATAAGTTTTCTGTTATTGTAAAGTGTGTTAGTGCCTACTCCTTGGCTGATAGATTGGCAAAGCCACCCCCAAAATCGTAAGGCTAGGGTGCAGTTTTAATTTTCTGCATTTATTTTTTCATTCTTTTGCCCCACTTGTCATTAGGACAAGGTCATATGGCTAGGATTATTTTAGTATTAATCTAGCTATTTCATTTCCAACCCCCTTTGGCACAAAATAGGAAGGCTTGCCTCCACTTTGTGCCATTGTGAGTGATTTGTAGCTCTTGTATTTTATTTCAAGTCTTTTTGTTTTTTTTTGTATTGCCTACACCATGGATGTGAAGTTGGCCTAGCCAACCCCCATATAGTATGGCTAGCTTAGTTGCGGATGTCTAATATGCTCATGGTTAAAATTATCTAGAATAGATCTCACACAACATATGCTAGTTTAAGCCCATGGAGGCATAGGAGTAAATCTTGTGTTTCAATATTTCGTTACTTGCAAGCTCTTGTCTTTTACGCATTTATCTCTTAATTTGCAAACATACATGGGCATGTTAATGGTGTAAAAACAATCTTCATTTCTAGCGTTTCCTTTAGGTTCTATATATGATTTACATGCAATGATCTAGTGATTTAGAACACTTTTTATGCTGGTTAAAAGTTTCGATTTTGCTCCTTTTTGACACTTTTTGGGCAAGTAAAAGTCACCTAAACACACCCAAACACCTGAAAACACTTAGTCCATAGGCCTAATAACTTACTAGACTTAATAGGACACCTTAACTCACCATCTTCGCCATTTAAAACGGGGTTTGAGGAAGACAACGGAAGGTGCTAGGCCGGGGACGGTCTCACGACAAGTGGCGTCCCTTCCGAGAGTACTCGGATCTTAGGGTTGACCTGTGAAGCTAGGGTAGGCCTTGTTGCCTCACTTCTTGAGCATTCAACAACCGCTTGGTAATTGAGGGAGGAGAGTTTGGGGTTGACACTTAGCTCTGAGTCACTCAAACACTTAATAATGTTTAAACAACTCTTTAATCCACTACAACTTTGGGCATCACTATTGGTATATCTTTGATGGTTGGCATTTAATTAACACTTGCAAGCACTCCTTTACATTTACTTTTACATGCAAGTTTAACTTATGCTTTGCGGATTAATCATCTAAGTGGTCATACTTGTGTTTTGGAGCACTTTCTCTTTCAAACATTTCTTATTTAATTAGTGTTCATCTTGTGGTGTGATCCCTCAAGAAGCTGCACATCCCCTTTGGAGGCACTATCTTGTTGGGTTTTGAGTGATTTTGTTGCCATTGATAAGCATTCCAATAGAGTAAGTGCTATTGTGAGCATGCTTGGTTTGATGTGTTGATGGTCTTCATGTTTTGATTCTCCTTAATTCCTGCACATACAAGCACATGGTTAATTAGTCTCTTTGTATTATTTGTATCTATTGTTGGGTATAATATTGCGGTAGTTTTAGAATATTCATTGTTGTAGCTATTGTATCATTTATTCATCTTGTATCTAATTGTGGAATCGTATCTAACATTGTTGTGCAGTAATTGTATTCATTGTATTCTTTGTAAATCTTATGTAATCTAAACCCCTCAAACTTTAGTTGACCCCATTGCCTAATCCTAGGCACTAGTCTTAGTTGTCCTAGGAAAATGTATTGCTTGTCATAATTGAATCATTACACTTTGCATCATAGGCTAGATTTCGCACCCCTACCTTGTAACTAACTAAAACCAACCCTAGAACATAACGTTAATCTCATCTAGTAACTAGGGTCTATCCCCCTTGGTTTCCCTAGGAGTAAGCCTAGACGGAAGAGGTTCAGGTCAAAGTGATAGTGTGGGCTTTGAACCTAGGCATTGTGCCTCCAAGGACACACTAAGTAAGCAAAACTTAGCTCATGTTTGCAAGTGTGTATAAGGATGACAACTTCTTTGGCGTCGTTGACGAGATAAATCTTTTATCCTTGGTCTAAATGACTTAACTTTATTTTTTAAGAACTAAACAATAAAAAACTTTAGTCCCTAAAATTCTTTGAACTTGCATTCACTGATTTTGTGTGGTTCCTTTCCAAGTGGTGAATCCATTGAACAAATCTGTCAGGTATACTACTACTAGGAGCACTTCACGAGTGATTTGTTCTTTTCTTGAACCTGAAAAGGTTTATAGGAGGAGGCTAAATCACCTTGTTCCTAGGAGGCTACTTGAAAGTCTTGGAGAAGAAGCACTCACTGATATCCAATACTTGTTCCAAACTAATAATCAACAAACTGTTAATAATCCCACTAGTACTCCTAACGCAACCATGAGCATCTTTTTGAGGCCTTTGAATTTTGCAGCAATCCAAGGTGCTCCTCACACAGTTCCTGAAAAGGCTATTGACAAGTTACTTACCTTTCAGGGAAACAATGCTATTAGTGCCAAATCCCATATCCTGAATTTTCATATGTGTGTTGAGAGATATTGTCGGGGTCATGATGAAGAAGATGTGAAGATGACCTTATTTGTGTATTCACTAGAGGGAGATGCTGCAGAATGGTTTACATATTTTGATCCGGCTAAGTTTAGCACCCTTGACTCAATATTGGACGAATTTAGGAAGAGACAGGGTGATAAAAAAGAACATAGATTCCAGCTTGCTGCTCTTACCACTAGTCATAAAAAAGAAAATGAAACTCTAGAAGAATTTAACACTAAGTTTAATAGCTTGGTGAAGAGCCTTCACGCAGATATTTTGCCTTTAGATATTGCAATTTTGATTTATTATATGGAGGCATTTGAGGGTGAAATGAGGTATGCCTTAAGGGATAAGGATCCTCAAACCTTAAAAGCAGCACATACTACAACTATAAGAATTGAACAGAATATGCAAGAGGCCATGAAATCCAACATTCCTGGTTTCAAAAGAGGTTCTTCCTCAAAGGTAGGTGAGGAAAAGAAGAAGAAGGTTGAGGGTGAAGAGTCATCGAGTGATGGGATTAAAGAATTGACCCAATTAATTAAGCAAATGGAGATAAACCATGCCAATCAGATCAATGCCTTGCAAAATAGGTTGATCACTATGGAGAGGTCCCAAAATAATAGACAACAACATAAGTCAAATGATAAGTGGCCAAAGAGACCTCCCCAAAATGATCAAAGGCCACCTAATCCTTTTGAATCCACCAACTCGGTAGATCATCACTCCATACCTTATTGTCGGCCTTGTGGTGAATTTCATGAGGAAGTGACTTGTCCAGTTTTCCTTGAGGGGTGTTATGATGATTATGGAAATCAAGGAAATGAACAAATAAATATGTGTGGTAGGAAATACAACGTGGGCATGTATGATTGGATGGATTTTGCTGAACAAGGGAGTAGTGCAAGCTACATGAATAATGTTGTTGATAAGGCAACAGAAAAATTTGGGCTCAAGCCCACACCCCAATAGATTTCAGAAATGGCTAAAGTATAGATGCATTACATACCAAAGGAATGGAAATAAAGGTCAAGATAAAGGTCAAACTAGTGTTCCCAAGGTATCTCCAATTCCTTCTAAGTCGAATGTGCCTATTAACTCATATTTGAAAATTGACTTAGGTGGTTGGTTGAGTAATGCAAAGATGTTAGTTCCAGTGTCAGAATTTATGAAGATCCCTTCTCAAAGGAAGAGGCTACTTAAAGCCATAGAAGATCCTTCTAAGAGTTTTGTTGATAAGCAACCAACAATGGCTTACCAAGATGCACCAATGATTTTACATAATTGGGATAGGGGAAATGAGAAGAATTTACCTTTCTACCTTTCTTTGCTTGTGAACGATAAAGTATTACACAATTGCATGCTAGATTCAGGGGCAAGTTCAAATGTTATAACCAAGAAGGTAAGGGAGCATCTAAACTTGAGAATATTTAGACCTTACCATAACATTTGTGCCATGGATAGTAAAACGATTGAAGTGCATGGATTGATTAAAGGTTTGCAAGTACACTTGGCAACTTTTTTTGACATCATGTCTAAAATGGATATTGTTGTGATTGATGTTCTTGATGCTTGGGGAATGTTACTTAATAGAAAGGCAACTGCAGATTTGGGTGGTAATCTACAAATGGATTTATCCTATGCTACCATCCCTACCCTAGATGGAAATACTTTCAGGTTGAATAGGGAAGTGTATAGAAGGTATCATGTTGAAGACCCAAAAAACCCCAAAAATGAGTTAAAGTATGATGACAAAGGTCTTGGCAACTATGCCATCTTGTCTAACTCTATTGTGTCCCTAGAAGAGAAAGTTCGAGATAATAGAGTAGAAGAAGTATGGTACATGAATTTTGATGGTGCTTTCTCTAGGTCAGGAAGGGGTGTCGGGATTGTGCTACAAGCTCCAAATGGTAAAGTGTTTAAATTTGTTTATAGATTGGAGTTTGATGCAACCAATAATGTGGCTGAGTATGAAGCTTTGCTCCTTGGTTTAAGAATTTGCAAGGATATGGGTGTGAAATGTTTAAATATCAAGGGGGATTCAGACTTGGTCATACAACAACTAAAGAACAAATTTGCTTGCAAATCTGAGAGATTGAAAAGGTATAGGAATGCAATTTGGGACTTTATTGATGATCTAGATGCTTTAAACCTGATTGTTATTCCTAGAGAACATAATTCAAAGGCTGATGAACTTGTAGTAGCCGCTTCCACACTTTAGCTTCCAGATAGTTTGATTCATGAGAATATTTCAGTGGAAGTGATTTTTAGACCCTCAGTTCCCGATAACATGAATCATTGGCAGGTTTTTGATGATGACAAACAAGTTGTTAAGTTCTTGACTCATATGCATGAGTTTTCTGATTTGGGCATCAATGTAAGAGAGAAGGGTTGTAATTATACTAGAAATGATGATAAGTCAAAAACAATCCCTAGGCGAGTTGTGTCCTTAGAAAAGGACTTTGATAGACAAGATGGTCACAAGCAAAAAGAAGAGTCAAAGAAAAAATTATGTGATCACCTAGAAATCAACATTGGAACTAATGAAGAGCCTAGGATGATAAAGATAGGCAAGACTACACCTATAGAGGAAAGAAACAAAATTGTTAAGTTACTAAAAGAATATAGGGATGTTTTGGCCTTCAGTTATGATGGGCTCAAAGTCTATAGGGAGGATGTAATTCAACATGTGATTCCTCTAAAGGAAGAAACCAAGCCCTTTAGACAAAAACTGAGGCAAATGAACCCCAAGTTAGCTGCTTTGGTCCTACAGGAGCTACAAAAAATGTTAGAGTCATGCATGATTGCCCAAACTAGACATTCTTCATGGTGCTCAAATTTGGTTGTTGCTAGGAAGAAGAATGGAAAGATTCGGATATGCATTGACTTCAGGAATTTGAACATCGCTTGCACAAAACACCACTACCCCCTCCCCAAGATGGAAACTTTACTTCAAAGAGTAACATGATCAGGAATGATTTCCATGCTTGATGGATTTTCCAGTTACAATCAAATAAGACTTAAAGTAGAAGATAGGCATAAGACAACTTTTACTACTCCATGGAGAACCTTTGAATATCTTAGAATGCCATTTGGTTTATCAAATGTTGGAGCTACTTTTCAAAGAGCTATGGATTATGCCTTTAGGGGGTCGATTGAGAAGTTGATTGAGATATATCATGATGATTTAACAATATTTTCTAAAGATGGGAAAACTCACATTGACCACCTTAGACAAGTTTTGGACAGATGTAGAGAATTTGGGATTTCTCTAAATCCTGCTAAATCAGTCTTTGGGGTGTCTGAAGGTAAGTTATTGGGCCACATAATTTCGAAAGATGGGGTCAAGTTAGACCCAGAGAGAGTTGAAGCCAATGGAAAGGTGTCTTTGCCTGTGTCAAAGAAATCTCTCCAATCCTTCTTACAGGACAAACCAATTTTGTCCATAGGTTCATTCCTAACTATGCTGAGATCATGAAACCTATATATAAGTTGCTTAAGAAGGATGTTAAATTTGAATGGAATGAAGAAAGTAAGCGAGCTTTTGAACATATTAAGACTGCCATATGTGAAGCTCCTGTTCTTATTAGCCCAGACTATAACAAGGACTTTCAGATTTTCTCCTTTGCTTCTGAAGACACTATTGTTGGTGTGTTGCTTCAGAAAAATGATCAAGGCCATGATCCACCCATTGCATATATGAGTAGGGCCTTGCAAAATTCAGAGCTTAAGTATCCCATGTTTGAGAAACAAGCTTATGCCTCAGTGAAATCAGTCAAACATTTCAGAGTCTTCATCGGATATTCCAAAGTGATTGGTTATGTTCCTAATTTTGCGGTTAAAGATGTTCTATCTCAAGTGGAAGGATTGGGCTCAAGGGGTAGATGGATTGCTAAGATCCAAGAATATGATTTGGAAATCAAACCTACAAAATTGATTAAGGGTTAAGGTTTAGCGAAAATGTTGACAGAAGGTAATGAGAAGGCTTTAGGTATGGTTTGCCAAATTAATGATGAAGAATTTCCTCCTAACTTACTAAAGCTTGAACAAGTAGAATGGTATACATACATCATCTTTTATCTTAAGAATCTGACTTGTCCAAGCCATCTAGTAGGACACAAGAAAAGGGCTTTAAGGTTAAAATCTTATAAGTATGTCCTTACTAGAGATGGATTATGATGGAAGAATCAAGATGGGGTTATCCTTAGATGTGTGGATGATGTTGAGTCAAAGAAACTAATGGATGAATTCCATGGAGGGTTTTGTGGTGGACATTTTGCTGCTAAAACTACTACCCACAAAATCCTTAGAGCAGGATGTTACTGGCCCACAATATTTTCAGATGTACATCAATGTGTTCGAAAATGTGAGCCGTGTCATCTTTTCACAGGAAAACAGAAGTTAACAACTCTCCCTTTGCAACCAATTGTGGTTGAAGCACCTTTTCAGCAGTGGGGTTTGGACTTTATCGGGAAGTTTAATGATAATTCGAGTAATGGGTATTCATGGGTTATCACAACGACATATTACTTTACCAAGTGGATTGAAGTCATTCCTACCAAGTCAACAACTAAGAAGGTTGTGATGGATTTCCTAGAAGACAAAATTATAACTAGATTTGGAGTCCCATAAAAAATAGTGACAGATAATGCCAAGGCCTTTTCTTCAGCTGAGATGTCCTCTTTTTGTTTCAAGTATGATATTATCTTATCGCATGCATCACATTACTATCCCCAAGGGAATGGTCAAGCAGAGTCAAGTAACAAAAACTTAATAATGATAGTTAAGAAGATAGTCGGTGAAAACAAGAGACCTTGGGATAGTAAAATTAAACATGCATTATGGGCTGACAGGATAACAAAGAAAGTAGCAACTGGAAAGAGTCCTTTTGAGTTAGTATATGGATTGGACGCTAGATTGCCAGTGCACCTTAGACTTCCAACTTATGGGTCAGTTGAAGATCTTTCCACAGAGCAGGATGCGATTCAGAACAGGGTCAATCAGGTCATTGAGTTAGATGAAATCAGACGAAAGGCTTATGATCAGAATTGCAGAAATTAGAGTAAGGTAAAGAAGGCTTTCGACAAGTCCGCTAGGCCGAGGGACTTCATGATTGGGGATATACAGTTTTATTATGGGATAAAGGCAGAGAGAAGCCATGAAATCATGGCAAGTTTGACAGCTTGTGGTTGGGTCCATACATGATCCGAGAAATAGCAGGGCCTAATTCTTTTCATCGTAACCGTCTGGATGGTGAGCCCATCAACATTCCGAGGAATGGGCAACAACTAAAACTTTTCTTCAGATGATGGGCAACTTGGTGTCCAAAGGGACACCCTTTGTAACGTATTTCTAACCCTTCTCCTTGTATTTCAGTTTTGTATTATTTCATTTCATTATGTTGATATGTACTTAGAATTATTTTTGTATCATAGATTCATTTTGTAGTTATGATGTTGTACTTTAGTTATTTCATTATGTAAATGTTATTTATAGCATTTTATTTATTCATTTGATATATATGTATGCTTATGTTGGATATTGGTGAGCACCTTTTTGTAGATGTTGGATTCTCGTATGCTCTTCGTCCCATGTGAGAAGATTGAACACACATCCCCATGTGGAGCCAGATGTTGACTGCCTATTCAACTAGGGGGTCAACTCCATGTACCATGAAGATATGCATCAATAGATGCAAACATGTCGAAGATTATTTGGTTCTACTAGGCATTTTTTGCCTCCAGCACATATTTTTGTAATCAAAATTTCCAAACCCCTACGTGGGTTAATAATCTAATAGGTCTGCATGGATCATAGTTAGGTTAGTTACCTTGAGATTTCTTCATTAGGAGAGTTCCTTTCACTGAGTGTTTTTTATCCCCGGGTTATTATTTTGGCTTTTCAACCTTATTAATTTCCCTTGAGTTTTTCACTCCCACTAGCAATAATTCCTCCAAAGTGGTGAAAGGCGTTCTAATGGAGTTATCCTCTGGTAGCTAGTGTTTAAGAATGATGTAAATAACAATGTATGACATCTAAGAAAGTTTCGCGGAATTCCGTCGAGTCTAGATAGGTTTTTTTTAATTAATTAAAATTGCCTAAGGTTTGGTGATTTAAATAATTATTTTTAATTATTTTTGAACAAATATTGTAAAAACTAGGTCCTTGGGCTTTTGCTAGGGGTATTTGTGCTCAAAAGAAATGGAATGAGACCCCCTACACCCTTGGACCAAGTTTCATCTCAGTCAAACAACTTTTTCTAGGTGTTTGTCCACCAGGAGTCTCAGTCAGTCAAAACAATAATTTTAATTGCTAAGTCATGACATAGGAAAAATGTCATTTTTGTAATTTATGAGCAAATGAGGTAAAGTAATGATGGAAAATGGTGAGAAAGATGTTTCCTAACCTAAACCAACCTTACCCAACCTTTTTACACCCCCTTACCCACTCATCCACTCAAACCCTCACGCCCCTAGGGGAATTTGCGCCCCCTCACCATGCAAAAACGTTGTAACTTGAATTAAATCAAGTTGTGGGACCCTCCCTCATGAGGTGTGCCCTGCTTAGCCTCCCACGTCACCTCCTAAGTGTGTCCCGCCTCCTCCACCTCACATCCAACTCATCTATCCAAGCCAAAACCCTAAAAATTACGCCCTCCCTTCCTCCTTGAGATCCCCACCTTACCTTGTGTTGAAACACTTGGCATTGATCCAAGAGGGGTCGTTTTGCCTCTAGAGGTATAAATAGAACCCCTCCCTCACTCTTTTCTTCACCATCTCTTGAGCTATTGTTATGCTACCAGATTCTTGCCCCATCTCTCTCTCTCTCTCTTTTGTCCATCTTGCTCTCACTCCACTTTGCTCTTGAGAGGTTTGGAGCAATTAGTTGCTGCAAATCTCTCCCTTTGATTAATAGAAAGACTTTGGAGAATTTTGAAGTAACAAAGATTTGTCTTGGTACTTCCATGCACATGAGGCGATCTTGTTCCATGTTTGTTTTTGTTGAGATATAGAGTTAATATCTAAAACAAATTAGTTTGTTTGGATAGATCATGCAATAAGGTAGATTTAGATCTACTTGAGTAGGATAGTAAGTAGTGCAAATTACTTTGTATTACTTGTTTATCTTGCTTTCTATTTACTCTCATCTCACATTGGTTTACAAGTTGCAGGTTTACTTCAAGGGTTTTGTTGGGATAGCTTCAAGCACGAAGTTACCCTCATAGCTCAACTAAACTCCATCGTTTTTCCTATCTTATTTTCTGCTCATTTCATATCAGATTCGGTTTGCTAACAATCTTAAATAGGTCACATAAATTAAATATTTTTTTTCTAAAATTTTATGTAGGAAATTTCCGTTGAAAAACGAGAGTTTTCTTAACTTGCTTGTGTGTTTTGCAACATTTCCAGCAAGCAATAGCTTGCTGGTTTTTGCAGGTTCTTACCAGGTCAAGGGGTTATCCTGCCCATTTTCGGTCACAAAACACACCAAAGGCTCCTCCTTTGATTGGGTAACAACACCTAACTTTTCCTCTTTCATTCTAGCATTGTAGCAAGCCCCCGGGAGTCCCTTGAGGCTTGTATTCTTGTAATAAGTTTTCTGTTATTGTAAAGTGTGTTAGTGCTTACTCCTTGGGTGATAGATTGGCAAAGCCACGCCCAAAATCATAAGGCTAGGGTGTAGTTTTAATTTTCTGCATTTATTTTTTCATTCTTTTGCCCCACTTATCATTAGGGCAAAGTCGTGTGGCTAGGATTGCTTTAGTATTAATTTAGCTATTTCATTTCCAACCCCCTTTGGCACAAAATAGGAAGGCTTGCCTCCACCTTGTGCCATTGTGAGTGGTTTGTAACTCTTGTATTTTATTTCAAGTCTTTTTGTTTTTTTTGTATTGCCTACACCATGGATGTGAAGTTGGCCTAGCCAACCCCCATATAGTATGGCTAGCTTAGTTGTGGATGTCTAATATGCTTATGGTTAAAATTATCTAAAATAGATTTCACATAACATATGCTAGTTTAAACCCATGGCATAGGATTAAATCTTGTGCTTCAATATTTCGTTACTTGCAAGCTCTTGTCTTTTAAGCATTTATCTCTTAATTCGCAAACACACATGGGCATGTTCATGGTGTAAAAACAATCTTCATTTTCAGCATTTCCTTTAGGTTCTATATATGATTTACATGCAATGATCTAGTGATTTAGAACACTTTTTATGCTGGTTAAAAGTTTCGGTTTTGCCCCTTTTTTGCACTTTTGGGGCAAGTAAAAGTCACCTAAACACACCCAAACACCTCAAAATACTTAGTCCATAGGATTAATAAGTTACTAGACTTAATAGGACACCTTAACTCACCATCTTCGCCATTTAAAACAGGGTTTGAGAAAGACAACGAAAGGTGCTAGGCCGGGGACGGTCTCACGGCACGCAGCATCCCTTCCGGGAGTACTCGGATCTTAGGGTTGACCTGTGAAGCTAGGGTAGGCCTCGTTGCTTCACTTCTTGAGCATCCAACAACCACTTGGTAATTGGGGGAGGAGAGTTTTGGGTTGACACTTAGCTAGGAGTCACTCAAACACTTGATAATCTTTAAACAACTCTTTAATCCACTACAACTTTGGGCATCATTGTTGGTATATATTTGATGGTTGGCATTTAATTAACACTTGCAAGCACTCCTTCACATTTACTTTTACATGCAAGTTTAACTTATGCTTTGTGGATTAATCATCTAAGTGGTCATACTTGTGTTTTGGAGCACTTTCTCTTTCAAACATTTCTTATTTAATTAATGTTCATCTTGTGGTGTGATCCCTCAAGAAGTTGCACATCTCCTTTGGAGGCACTATCTTGTTGGGTCTTGAGTGATTTTGTTGCCATTGATAAGCAGTCCAATAGAATAAGTGTTATTGTGAGCATGCTTGGCTAGATGTGTTTATGGTCTTCATGTTTTAATTCTCCTTAATTCATGCACATACAAGCACATGGTTAATTAATCTCTTTGTATTATTTGTATCTATTGTTGAGTATAATCTTGCGGTAGTTTTAGAATATTCATTGTTGTAGCTATTGTATCATCTATTCATCTTGTATCTAATTGTGCAATCGTATCTAACATTGTTGTGCAGTAATTGTAATCATTGTATTCTTTGTAAATCTTGTGTAATCTAAACCCCTCAAACTTTAGTTAACCCCATTGCAATCCTAGGCACTAGTCTTAGTTGTCCTAGGAAAAGGTATTGCTTTTCATAATTGAATCATTGCACTTTGCATTGCCTAGACGGAAGAGGTTCAGGTCAAAGTGACAACATGGGCTCTGAACCTAGGCATTTGTGCCTTCAATGACACACTAAGTGAGCATGACTTAGCTCACGTTTGCAAGTGTGTATAAGGACGACAATAGAGTCCTACTATGCCTTGATATTCATTCCTCAAAGTCCAGTCCCCAACACAAGGAGTGCTAACCAAACAACATATGACAGGTCTTTTGGAAGAATGGCTATTTAATCTGCCTTTTTCATATTCAACTTCCATATATGTTGGTATTCTCTTAATTCCATACATAGTTATGAGAGAGCTTAGCTTTGTAGAACCTTGACGAGATCCTGCATTCTTGTTGGGAGTGGTGATTTGTGCATACCTCCTAGCAACTATTCGAGCATGTGGCTTGGCATGAGACACCTTATCTACCTATTCACTTAGGGGTACTTTGCTACGATTCCCAACAGTGCCATTGGAAGATACCTTTTGAGATTTGACTTCTCACTCTCTGATATTTGACAAAGCTTCTAGAAATTCTTAGGCAGCCCTTTTCCAAGCATCTTTTCATCCCTAGAAACTTTTTTAGACTTTGAATTAGGCAAAAATGAATGCTGAAACATATCAAGCGTAAAAACAATAAATTTTATAATAAGCAAACTCATAGAAAGTTGCATTGGGAAGTGAATATCATACCTTGAATTGAGGTTAAAATTGGGAAACAAATTGAAGAAAAAGATGTGAAATGTACACATACATGATCCAAACAAACAAAATTGTTTTTGAAATATATAGACACCTTTGTCATAGGTTTGGCACTTTGGGTTTGAGGGTTGTAGAGTGAACATTTCCATGGGGCTAGGGTTGACCCATAGGAACTGCAAGTGATTGTAGTTTCTCAGATGGCTGAG
>ML782783.1:632295-677596 GCA_009831015.1 Picea engelmannii
TAATTGCAACAATTCCATCCAAAAATCAGCAAAGAACATCCATCACTTGACCTCCAAAAGATAGCGCATGAGAGAGAGAAGCCAATAACCCAAAGATAGCGAAAATTTCAGACTTAGTCTCTCACAAATGGTGAGAAGTTGTGATGACAAAATGAAATGCCAAGGTGCTTTATTTATATGGAGCTACCTTGACCTATTTGTCCACATAAAATTGTCAACAACAAAATATAAGAGGGTTGAACACCTTAATTTTCCCTTACAATATGCAAAAATAAAAATTTACATGAAATAAAACCCCAGAAGGGTGACGTCATGCCCTAAGAGGGTGACGTAGGCTCTCCAAGTGAAACATCAAGAATGAAGGAGGGAGACATTGGGCCTCCAAAGGCCATGTGTCATCCTCTCATGTGCCAAAGTGTCATGTCATGGGTCTCCTCCTATCAAACCACTTCCATAACCATCTCATCCATGAAACCCTAGCCTCGAAGATGACATCAAGGGACAATGGGTGATATCCTAGGCCTCCAAAGGAAAATGTCCAAGTGGAAAAATGTGCAACCTCATCCTCTAGTGATTCTAAGGAGCCTCCAAAAGCAACATTCTCCATCCTCAAGGTGCAACACTCATTATCCATGGTCTCCCATATGTAGGGTATGGCATCCATCTCGTGGGCAAGGTCCTACAAAGACAAACAAGTATGCCCTCCAAGGGTCCACAAGTCACATGAATCATGCCAAGTAAGCCACATTTAATACAAGAACCACACAAACATGTGCATCAAATCCCCTCTTTTTAAATTAAACAAATGCTCAAAGACCTTATAAGTTTTGCCAAATTTAGGAATGGGAGGGGTGTCATGGTGCCCTATTGTGTAGGCCAATCCCTAAATCAAGGAATGTTTCCCAAGAAAACCCTATCTAGATCATATGATGAGTATGAGGTGGATTGGGGAAGACTTTTGGGCATGGGGTTCTTGACATATCAAGGGTTCATATTGTCTCATTTATGGGTGCCTTTGTGGAGGGTGTGCTACATCCTTGAGTTCTCTTCATTTGCAATGCAACTTTTTTCGAAGCCCTTTATTTGCCTTTTTATCAATACGAACATTGAGTGCTATGTGCAATGGAAAGAAAAAGAGCACCATAATGCCACTTGAAGTTAGAACACATTGAGTGCTATATGCACTGGAAATTAAAGGACACTGCAATGCATTCCCCCATCAAGAAAGACATTATTTACTCGTTTTTTCAATTAAAAGTCTTTTATTCATTCAGAGAAGCATTCCATGGTTCTCAAGACTTTAGGGCGATCATTTATGTATGATGTGAGCTACAGCACCTTTGGGACTTCAACCCCTTCTTTCCATGAAATGAGGTACAAGACCTTCTTGGGGTCTGTGGTCGTCCTTATACACACCTACAAGCGTGGATAAGTCTCCAACCCACTTGGTGTGTCCTTGGAGGCACAGGCCTAAGTCCAAACCCATTATCACCTCGACTTGGACTTCTTCTGTCTAGGCTCACTCCTAGGGAAGCCAAGGGGGGTTGACCCTACTTAACTAAGTTAAGTTGATTAAGTGTTCTAGGAGTTAATTTTAAATCTTGAGTTAGGGAGGCCTAACCTAAATAACAATCAACAATGCAATGCAAAAGCTTAATGACAAACAAAATTCTTTACCTGCCAACTCAATTAGGACTAGTGCCTAAAGAAGGGTAAATAGAGTCAATGAGATTATAACAACAAATATACAATTAAATGAACTAATCACAATGAATAAAGAATATAACTTTACATTTGAGACAATTATTGAATAAAATGAAATAGATATACAATGAACTAAACAAATTAAGTGATTATACACATATACAAGAGAATTAAACCAATATACAATGAATGATTATAGCATGGGATATTCACAAATGAAAAATAACTTGAAAACTTGTAAAGTAAATTGCCCAAAGAGAGAGAGTGCGCAACTTTAGATGAGATGGCTTAGAAAGTAAACTTACATAACTTAATTAAGAGATAACTGAAAATGAAAACAAATAAGTTGTGAAAGTGTTGTAGGTTGATTTTAGAAGAATTTTAAAGTCTCTCTTTAGTTAGGTGGATTAAGGTTTGAAGATGCAAGCCTAGACTATGTGTCCACCCCCAACTCTTACCGCTTTGACCAAAAGAATTGTTGGGTGTGTTAGAATATGATGGATGTGCTTGTTTTACCATAGACAATATCACTATTGTCACCCAACCATAGGCCGAAGCCACCCTCCAAGCACCTTAACCTTGACAGAGGACCATTCCGGAAGAAAACCCTAGGCTAGATAGCCAAACAAAGGGTGGTGCACCTTTCTCCAAGGATAGCGCACCAAGCAAGAGTTGATGAGAGAGTCCAAACCATAACCAAGAGATAGTCCAAGCCAAAACCGAAATCTGCTAGTTGCAGCAGCTGCAACAACAACTCTCCTCCAAACTTGTGCACAATTGGCCAACTGAAGTGCGCACAAGTGCAACTTCTGCAGTTGTGAGAATGCCTGCCAGAATGAAGACTGGCCTCCTATATTTATACTAAAACTGGCAAACTGTCTGGGCCGACTTCTCATTCTGGGTGCCTATTTACTTAATATATAATATTTCCTTTAGCCAACTTCTTCTCTTGGAGGCTAATAACCTAATACAAATTATCCTCTTGAGCCGACTTGTCTTCTAGGGTTATTAGCCAACTCATTAGGGTTTCTTCTTGCTTCCTGAAATATTCTATTCTCGTTAGGTATACACGTGGAGGTAAATACCTCCTGCAGCTACCATAATATCAACAATCCCTCCTAGCTAGGGAGGTATTGAAGGTAATGGTCTTGAGCACAAGCATACCATTCACCCGGTAGCATCAACATAGTCGTATAGACTATCTCATGATTAGATCATGAGCACCATCATTACTATCAATGTCATCAACTGCATCATCTCTCGAAACCATACTCCATCTGAGTAATCAGACATGATGTTACATAAGTCACTCACTCCATAGAGTGACACAAGAACCATTCTTCTAATCCAGACATATGTACTAGAAGAATAAATGTTCTCGACCATTTTCCATCTAGGAAATCTCTGTCCATTGATCATCCATCTAGCTGATAATCATTTCCAACACTGTTGATAGTCTTCAAGGCAATCAGAACAATATCATTCAATAGAACACAACTGTGTCTATCCATAGTAGTACACAACTACAATCCAGTGGTACACTACCACACCAAGTAGCACACAGGTACTTGATCAGTGACTTATAGTCACAATCAGTGGAACACATCCACCACAGTAGTATACATCTATTGTCTAGAGATATACAGTCTCCATAATAATCATCTGATATCAACATGCACAGAAAACATTGTTATGATATAAACTGAATCATTTGGGTCATTCTTCCACTCACATCTGTGAGATCTGGAAGAGCATCTGCCCTCAGAAGGTCAAACATCAATGATTTCTTCTCAAGCAAGGAAGAATAATTGTCCTGATTTCTGAGCCTGGACCATTCCCTATCCTGGGCCATTCCTCCGCCACTAAACAAAGTGCAACCTGGAGAGAATGAGTCTGCCTTAGGAAAAGCTTGTCCTTGATTGTTGAACCTGGACCATTCACTTATCTGGGCCATTCCTCCGGCACTAAACAAAGTGCAACCTGGAGAGAACGAATCTGCCCTAGGGAATGACTGTCCGAACCATTTCCAAAGGAAATGACTTTCTTGCACCAACCTCCAAAACAAACCATTCTTTGAAACTGCTCACAACTGTGAGCTTCGAAAGAATGATTGTCCAGCGAGGCGGACCAGTCTTCTTGACCACTACTAAGAGTGACCGTCAAGAAGAGAGACTGTCCTAGACCATTCACCATGTTAACTACAATGGGAAATCGCTGTCTATGGTACATCAACAATCCATCGAACCATTTTCATTACGAAAATGATCGTTCGATCTGGACCATAGAAATCTCAAACCACTTTCTCAACTGGAAAGGAACTGCTCATCCTGGACCATTTTTCGAACTGAAAAATGACTGTGCATAAGTTAATAATACATCAGTGCTCCCTCCCAACCTGGGAGTCATCTCTTCCTTTTTTAATAAGGAAGTCGTCTCCACGAGCTCCAGCTTGAGTACGCAAACTCTTTCATCTTGGACAGAAGCTTTACCAAAATGTCTGCTTATCTGCTCATCTGTGGAGATATATATTGGAGAACCACTTTCTCTTTTCTAGTCTTCATCACGGAGAATGTAATGCTTGATCTCAAATGTGCTTCGGTCTTTTTGGAACACTGGTTTGCTCTGAAGGCTTCATATAGCTCTGATCAATAAAGTATATCATTGTTGGATTCATCTTTGTTTCCTGCTAGCCGATAACATCGTGGCAAGGGTCAAACTGGAACATATCCAAGTGGTACTTCTTCTGCCATCATGAGAGTTTGTCATGGATTAGCAATCCATCATCCTGAGCTTCCGAGTAACCATTTTGATACAATATCTCTGTTATAGAAAGTCTTCACCACACTTTTGTTGTGCATTGGAGGTTCTCCACCAAGTTGTCTTCTTCCATCTACATACAAGGGTCTCTTTCTGGTATACCTCAAAGCCTTGAGGTTGCTCTACATATGCTCTTTGTTCAATTATTCTGGAGAACAGTCTTTGCATTCATTTGATGTAAACTCCAACCCATTGACGATATAATGGCTCATGTAGAGATATGTTTGGTTTACTTGGAACAAACAATCATCATAGTCTTCTCCCTCCATCTGGGAGAACTTCTAGTTCTGGATCTCGCAATGCTTTCATTCATAAGTCTTCCATACACTGTTCTTCATCACAACTTTCAATTCCTCTGCTTGATAGCTTTTAGTGAGTTCATATCAAGCTGGTAGTCTTGTGATTCTTGATACAATGACTAGTTGTTTTGTCTTTTCTTTCTTTCTTGGAATCTGCATGTTCTTCCTCATATTTTTCTTTAGCTCTTGAGTTCATGGAGTTTTCTATAGATTCCATGCCCTGAAGATTTTGCCTTCTTCCTTTCATCATAGGATCATGGATGTGGATGGACAACCAGGGATACTTTTGAGCTTTCTCTTCCGGAGAAGACTTCTTCTAAAGTCAAACTGAACATGTATTGTTTTTCATGGCTGCTACCATGGATATATACTTCATCATCTTCAATGGATCATAGGATTAGCTCCCTCCTAATCCTTGCTTTATGTATGAATGCATGCTCTTCTTTTGGTAATATATAATCGGCTCCCTCCATCAATGAGAGTCCACGCTTCCGTCTGCATCCTTATTGCCTTCTGCAAAGTGTTACAAATCTTTTTCCAATTTCCTCTTGATTGTTGACTTCTTTCTGTCTTTACTTCTTCTAGGTTTCTTTAAGATTGATTCTGATTTCGACTTATCTTGCAGCTTGTCTTATAGTCATAGTGATAGCAATCGTTATCTTGTTGTTCTTCCATACGTATAGTTTCTCTTTGAACATATTATCTTCTAAGAAATAGATATGCAAGATATGTACATAAAACATGGTATGTACAAGAACTATGAAGAGTATTGTTACCTTGTCTTAGAAGAAGAAGTTTGTTTTGTCCTTCTTGGCTTTCTTTGAGGATTCCCTTTCTTCGGCAACTGATGCTTCATGTGTTTCCTTCCTTTTCTTTAACTCGGGACAATGATTCTTGTAATGACCATACTTTCGACAATTGAAGGATTGTATTCTTGACATATCTTTCTCTTGATTAGGTTTCTTTCTGGAGCCAAACTTCTTTTTATTCCTGAAATCCTTGAACCCTATTGTGAAGGCTTGATCATCGTACTTCTTTTGGGGTTTCTCTTTTGCAATGATCATTGATTCTTCTTGTGCACAGCAAGTCCAAAGTTCTTCAAATGTAGGATACTCCTTCCTTGTGTTCATGCTTACGACAAATGCATCCCATGTCTTGGAGAGACCATTGAGTACTATGTTTACCAATTCCTTCTCTGAGATGATCTCTTCAATAGCTTGTAGTGCACAGCAAGTCCAAAGTTCTTCAAATGTAGGATACTCCTTCCTTGTGTTCATGCTTGCGGCAAATGCATCCCATGTCTTGGAGAGACCATTGAGTACTATGTTTACCAATTCCTTCTCTGAGATGATCTCTTCAATAGCTTGTAGTTGATCTCTTAACTAAGAGATCCTCACAAAGTATGATGTTATGCTTTCATCATCATTCATTTTCATGTCACAGAGCTCATTCTTCAGACTCATTACTTGTCCAATGTTTTTGAATGAGAAGAGGTTTGTTAGGGCATCGTACATCTTCTTAGATGAATCAAGATATGAGATGTAGGGTATCAGGTGGTCTTTTATGGACTCCACTATGATACTCGTGGCATTGATGTCATTGTCTTTGAAATTCTCCATAACTACAACATTCTGCGGTTCCTTCTCTTTTCCTTCTTCAAACTCTGGTTCCACGATCTTTCCTTTCACGATATCCAACACTTTATTCTTGGCAAGGATTAGGTCAATCCTTGTCTTCGACGCTCTGAAGTTAGAATCTCCATTTAACTTGTTTGCTGACTTCATAGAGTAAGTCATGGCTGCTTTGACTTGGTCAACCTTAGATTTGACCAAAAACTCAAACTTGACGTATTGGCTTGCTGAGAGTGCCGGGACATGTGCTAGGCTAGGGTGCACTGGTCTAACTGGAAATTAGGTCAATCCGTTCACTTAAGTTGCCTCAACGAGAGGGTTAGGGTTTCTACAACTGCACCTACTAGTAAACCTAGCGACAATGATTTAGTAACTGCTCTTGCTAGAAACCCTAGCGGCAGTTCTTCAACGAGCTTAGTATCCTTATGGCTATGCTCCCTTCTAGTGGTTAAACTGAATGAAGGAGGTGTGGGGCCATAACCTATTAGAATATGATGGATGTACTTGTTTTACCATAGACAATATCACTATTGTCACCCAACCATAGGCCGAAACCACCCTCCGAGCACCTTAACCTTGAAAGAGACCATTCTGGAAGCAAACCCTGGGCTAGATAGCCAAACAAAGGGTGGCGCACCTTTCTCCAAGGATAGCGCACCAAGCAAGAGATGATCAGAGAGTCCAAACCATAACCAAGAGATAGTCCAAGCCAAAATTGAAATCTTCTAGCTGCAGTAGTTGCAACAACAACTCTCCTCCAAACTTGCACACAACTGGCCAACTGCAGTGCGCACAAGTGTTGCTTCTGCAGTTGTGAGAATGCCTGCCAAAATGAAGATTGGCCTCCTGTATTTATATTAAAACTAGCAAACTCTCTGGGCCGACTTCTCATTCTGGGTGCCTATTTACTTAGTATATAATATTTCCTTTAGCCGACTTCTTCTCTTGGAGGCTAATAACCTAATACAAATTATCCTCTTGAGCCGACTTATGTTCTAGAGTTATTAGCCAACTCATTAGGGTTTCTTCTTGCTTCCCAGAATATTCTATTCTCGTCAGGTTTATACGTGGAGGTAAATACCTCTCGCAGCTACCATAATATCAACACTCCCTCCTACCCTGGACCATTCCCTATCGTGGGCCATTCCTTCGACACTAAACAAAGTGCAACCTGGAGAGAATGAGTCTGCCTTAGGGAAAGCCTGTCCTTGATTGTTGAACCTAGACCATTCACCTATCTAGGCCATTCCTCCGGCACTAAACAAAGTGCAACCTGGAGAGAATGAATCTGCCCTAGGGAATGACTGTCCTTCACCAACCTCCAAAACGGACCATTCTTCGAAACTGTGAGCTTCGAAAGAATGACTGTCCGGCAAGGCAGACCAGTCTTCTTGACCACTACTAAGAGTGATCGTCAAGAAGAGAGACTGTCCTAGACCATTCCCCACGTTAATCACAATGGGAATCGCTGTCTATGGTACATCAACAATCCATCAAACCATTTTCATGGCTACTTTGACTTGGTCAACCCTAGATTTGACCAAAAACTCAAACTTGACGTCTTGGCTTGCTGAGAGTACTAGGATATGCACTAGAGGCTAGGGTGCACTGGTCTAACCAGAAATTAGGTCAATCCCTTCACTTAAGGTGCCTCAAAAAGACGGTTAGGGTTTGCAACTGCAACTGCACCTGCTAGTAACCCTAGCGACAATGATTTAGTAACTGCTCCTGCTAGAAACCCTAGCGACAGTTCTTCAACGAGCTTAGTATCCTTATGGCTATGCTCCCTTCCAGTGGTTAGACTGAATGAAGGAGGTGTGGGCCCATAACCTGTTAGAATATGACGGAAGTGCTCATTTTACCATAGACAATATCACTATTGTCACCCAACCATAGGCCGAAGCCACCCTCCGAGCACCTTAACCCTGACAGAGAACCATTCCGGAAGCAAACCCTAGGCTAAATAGCCAAACAACGTGTGGCGCACCTTTCTCCAAGGATAGCGCACCAAGCAAGAGTTGATCAGAGAGTCCAAACCATAACTAAGAGATCGTCCAAGGCAAAACCGAAATCTGCTAGCTGCAATAGCAGCTCTCCTCCAAACTTCCGCACAACTGGCCAACTGTAGTGCGCACAAGTGTTGCTTCTGCAGTTGTGAGAATGCCTGCCAGAATGAAGACTAGCCTCCTTAATTTATACTAAAACTGGCAAACTGTCTGGGCCGACTTCTCATTCTGGGTGCCTATTTACTTAGTATATAATATTTTCTTTAGCCGACTTCTTCTCTTGGAGGCTAATAACCTAATAAAAATTATCCTCTTGAGCTGACTTGTCTTCTAGGGTTATTAGCCAACTCATTAGGGTTTATTCTTGCTTCCCGGAATATTCTATTCTCGTCAGGTTTACACGTGGAGGTAAATACCTCCCGCAACTACCATAATATCAACAGGGTGCTCAAGAAGGAGGACAAGCAAGGTCCTCCCCTAGCTCCACAGGTCAACAATCCAAAATGCTTGGATGCTCAAGCAGGGAGGACACTTAGTGCCGTGAAGCCGTCTCCGAATTACACCCCCTGTAGCTTCCACAAGTCACCCTTTTTTATGGTGAAAGTTGTATCAGTTTGGGTGCCTAGTTACTAGATATGATTACTTTCCAAATTAAAAAGTTACAAAGATATTAACAATTTATACAAATTATAAAAGTTATACAAGTCTTGCAATATTGCATGGATTGGCTAGGCCAAATCACTTTGCAAGGTGTAGGAAAAATAAATCAAGCAAAATAAAATGACTTGAAAGTAAAAAGATTTCACCTAGCCACACAACCTTGCCTGAAAGACAAGTGGGGATAAAGAAAAGATGTAAAACATAAAACTAAACTATCTTAGCCTTACAATTTTGCATGGATTGACAAGGCCAAATCACTTTGCAAGGTGTAGGGAATTAAATTATTTACAAAATAGAAAATTAACTTTTAGAGAAGAAGGCAAGCCCAAGAGACTCTCTTGGGCTGCTTACAATGCTTGAAAGAGATAGAGAAGAAGAGGGTTTTGAAACCCCAACTTGGGATGCTCTTTTGGTGTGTTTTGAGACCCAAAATGAGCAACACCTCCCCTTGTTCTAGTGAGAACCTACAAAAGACAACAAGCTAATGCATGCTGAAAATGTTGTCAAAACACTTGAAAATATTTAGAAATTTATGTTAGTATAAAACATAAATTTTAAATGTAAAAATCTGAACAAAAAAGTATTTTTAAAGCCTATTTCAGAACAGAAAATGCCTCGAACCAATACGAAATGATGAAGAAAAAGAACAAATTTTTTTGGAGGCTTACGTAGGCTAGACAAGTAAATTTCCAGATCTGAAATCTACTTGTTCCAACACTTTGGTGACCTGCAAATGGTGTCAAACTTGCTAAAAACCCAATCAAGAGGTGGGTAGATCTAAGAAACAAGTAAAATACTTTACTAGTTCTATTAAAAATATCTCACTAAAACAAATAGAAATACTTCTACTTATTTTACCAAGCAAAATAGAAATATCTCTTAATCTAGGCTAGGTAAACAAGAAAAACACTAGAACAATAGCAAAATCACCTCAATAAAATATGCACAGCATCAAGAAGACTCCCAATACCAAGATGACATTCCTCCAAAGCTTCCTTCAATTCAATAAAAATTGCTTGCAAATATTTGCAGCAAGGCTTACAAGAAGAGAGAGAGAGAGATTTGGGCATATGGACTTGCTTTGAAATTAGATGAGAAATGAGGACGGGCAAGCATTATTTTATACTTGGGAGAGAAGAGAGACCCTTCTTGTATGAGTTACAAGTGTCACACATCCAAGAGAAATAGACAAAGTCAAGAAATAGTCACTTTTAGGGTTTTGGTAGTGAGTTAGAGTTTCAAGGGTGAGGGGGAAAACACCTTTTCCTATGGTCCAACATGAGGTTAGACACCAAGGGAGCGAAATTAGGGGTTTAGGTGGCTTTTTCACTTAAACTTTTTATTTCCCATGTGTCACTTTTAGCTAGGGAACACCACTTTAAGTTGTTGTCTAAGCAAGGGGGGTGTTTTAAGTTAGAATTGTTTTTCTAACTTAGGAAAAAGGTTAGGAAACCTTTCCCACTCTCTCTCATGTATTTTTTTCCATTTTACAATTTTTGACATTTTTACTTATAGCCAAATTAAAGCAATTAATTGCTGACTCAAGACTGACATGGACTCCTCATGGACAATGACCTAGCAAAACTTGTCCAATTAAGCTGAAATTTTGTCCAAGGGTGTAGGGGGTCTCTTGCCATTTGTTTTGAGTACTAACACCGCTATCAAAATCATATAGGACCAATTTTTTACATGTTTACATCAAATTTTATTAAAATTACCATTAAATGGGTAATTTTAATAAATTAAAAAAAACTATTGAAACTCGACGGATTTCCGCACGACTCTAGAAGATGTCAAGCATGGTCATTTACAATATTCCTAGACCCTAGTCACCCATTGGGCTCTATTATCTCATAGTTTGTACTTGGAAGTAACGAAAAGGTAAAAGAAAGGCAAACTGACGTAACTGGAGACTATCCTATCACTATCACCTCAATAGGATAACTCTTTCTATTTAGGGTGGTAGGCCCAGGGGAGACGTCCACGGTGACCTGGGGTTTTGAGAAGGCAAAGGTTTAAGGCTTAGTAAAATTTCCCCCCCTCACAAGTCACCATCGATCAGAAAGTTCGGCTAAACAGCCAATAAAGATAATAATAACCAGAAATGTACCTGCCCGGAACAAAGCAACAGGAAACTATATATTTGCAAGATCACTCGTTGGTTAGTACTTCATATAATTGGAGACTTTCTAAAATAAAGCAATTGACTGATAATATTGATGAAGCAAATCAATGATGTATAGCAACAATGATCGCAATATGTTACTTCACAATAAATGCTTTTAAGAGGCTTCAAAATGAACAAGAACGATTTATCATCAATGTTACAATACCAACATTCATTTAGAAGCAAAAACTACTATGCATTAGCCAATCTTTCAATTGCTTAAAGAGGCTAAAATACTGCAAAGTATAACTATAAATCAAATGGATAATGGCATCAATAGAGTTAGTAGGTTAGGGTTAGAAGGTACTAGTAGTTGTTCAAAGATTTTGGAGGTTGTGATCAAAACACTCAAGTAAAAGGTCTTAGACTAGTGCATTCATAGGGCAAATGGAGTCAACTGTTGAATTTTCATAAGCTAGGTTAAGCATGAAGTTCATTTTATTTTAGCATTCCACTTAACCATAAACAATAATGTTGCAGCAACCAAGATCACAAGAAGAAACACCATGCACAAGAACACAAGAAGTATCCTGGGAAACCCTTCTCAACAAGGGAAGAAAACCAAATCCTTTGCTATATTCTTCAAGAGAAAGACCTCCACCAAGATAAACCTTAGCACACAGGAGGGTGCTTCAAACCCTAGAAGACTAGCGCCCAAGAGAGGTGCGCACTTTTTCCCAAGTAGATGTGTTTGATAAAATTCTCAAACTCACAAGGAAGATATGATTCCACAATGGAGAATCATCCCTTACTTATATTAGACTTGTTCAATCAACAAAGGTGTCTATTGGCTCAACAGGGTCGACCTCTCTAAGTCACTATATAATTTATTATTATTATTATTATAATTAATATTAATATTAATTATCTTTTAYATTTATTATTAAACATATTAAGGTGGGGCYGACCTGTACCCTTTACATAACAATTGGGGTTACAGGTAGGTCTGACTCTTGAACAATATATAGCAAAGGATCTGATACACCCACTAGTGCTCATCCACTAGGGGCACATCCATAGGGATGTCATGGCTCTGATTCACTGCATTACACAGAATAACCAGGTCTTCACACATTCACCTGCGCTCGTCCATAGGCATGTCCACTCTACAGATCCGCGTTCCCACTGCCACTGACAGGAGAATCATCTGGAGTCTTCTCATCAACTCTGTTGCTCAAAGGAAGCTATCACATCATCTTCATTTATGTTCACATGACAATGTGCCCAACACTTTTGGGATTTCACATGTTCACCTTGTGCTCAGCCACAGGCACGTCCTAACTAACCAGATCGCTTTTCCGCCAGATAATCATATGGAGTTCTTCTCACTCACATCATGGAGGAGGTCATCTCTACGTTCCTAGTTCTGTCTCAGGCAGGGACCACGAACCCTTCTTCGGGGTTTTCTCTCAGGTTTGTAAGCTGAGAGAAAAGCTTCACATAACTGCAATGATTCACACCTCACAGGTTTGTAAGCTGGAGAATGTCTCACATAGCTGCACTCATCAACACTCCCTCTCAGCTAGGGAGGCATTCTTTATCATGCCAAGTCTCACACGGATGTATTTTGAATTTTGTCTTGGCTGGAGTTATCGACACTTCCTCTCAACTAGGGAACCATTCTTCACGAAGTTAATTTCGCGAAGATATCTGCAATCTGCTCATGTGTAGTAGGGTACTGTATGTGTACGATTTTCCTCTGCATCATATCTCTGAAATACGGATATTTAATCTCATCGTATTTCGATCTATCAGGAAACACTGGGTTTTCAAGGAGTTTTACTCACGGCTCTTGGTCAATATCATAGGATCCATTTCATGGTCAAGTAAATTTGTCAGAAGTTGGTGAAGCCACATTACTTCGCACACTCGATGCTTATATACTCTGCCTTTGTGGTACTCAAGACCACAGAGTTTTGTTTCCTGCTGCATCGGGAAACCATGGCAAACTTCACAGTAGAACATCAACTGGATGTGTTCTTTCTGTCCACTGTACTTTCTGCTCGATCTGAATCGGCATATCTTGCAAACTCAGTTTCACACTAGAGGCATATCTCAGGCCATATCCAACTGTGCCTTGTATATATCTCAATACATGTTTTGATGTTGTCTAGTGAGTTTGTCTTGGTTGACTCATGAAATGACTAGGCACATTCACTGCATGGCATGAAATAAGTCTAGTGTTAACCAGATACATTAGTGATCCAGTCGGCTATGGATCAGTCTCGTCTGAATCATCATAAATCTTCTTCTTTAAATCCATCACGGTGGATTTTGCATTTTGTCATACTGAGCTTCTCTAATATTTTCACTGTATATTTTCCTTGACTCGGGAAAATCTCATCGATCCTCTGTCATACTTCTTGTCCCAAGAAGTAGTGCATCATACTCAGATTCTTCATCTTGAATTCAGAAGTCAAGGATTACAACAACGCTTTCTGAATAAGTCATCAGGATCAGGTTCTTGTCACCAACAATGCATAGGTTTGGATCAACTACACTCTTGCTGAAATATAAACTCATCAACAATCTATCTATCTGATATAGTTTCCAATTCATGGATGGTAGTACGGATGGAAGTGTATCGGTTCACTGGGTCAAGTGTCTCATCATAGACAACTCCCTCTGTTTATGAGAAACCTCTAGCTATAGATCTCGTTTTGTATTTCTCGACACTTTCATCAGTTGCATGCTTGATCTTATAGATCCACTTGGAAGTTACCACAGACTTCCCTTTCTAGTCCTTGAATAATATCTTGTGCATCATTCTTTAAGATACACTGGTATTCTTCTGTTATGGCATCTTGCCATACCGATTCTCTTGTTGCTTCTCTAAGACAAGGAGTCTCAACATCAATGAAGTGGCTCATGACTGAAGGATAGCTCGAAAATCTCTTTTGCTTTCTCGGAATGTGCCTTGAGAGGATTGTATGTTTCTCTGTCTCTTGCAAAGTTAGTCTAGGTAGGCATTTTATGCCCTACTGCAACATCTCTTAACATATCAACTTGGAGAAACTGGATAACCTGGAGTAATGTTTGTCTCCCTCTGAATTTTTGAAGGGGGAGAAGGTATTGTCTCACTGTCAATCTCCATCTGAGATTCTCCGGGTCTTTGAAAAACTGACTCTTCTTCAAGGACAACGTCTCTGCTTGTCTCAATCAAGAGATGGTTGATAAAAGTTTGTAGCTTGTGCAATGGGTTCTTCAAGACCTATGCTCTGATACCATGTTGAATTTTCATAAGCTAGGTTAAGCATGAAGTTCATTTTATTTTAGCATTTCACTTAACCATAAACAATAATGTTGCAACAACCAAGATCACAAGAAGAAACACCATGCACAAGAACACAAGAAGTACCCTGGGAAACCCTTCTCAACAAGGGAAGAAAACCTAGCCAAATCCTTTGCTATATTCTTCAAGAGAAAGACCTCCACCAGGATAAACCTTAGCACACAAGAGGGTGCTTCAAACCCTAGAAAACTAGTGCCCAAGAAAGGTGCACACTTTTTCCCAAGTAGATGTGTTTGCTGAAATTTCCAAACTCACAAGGAAAATATGATTCCACAATGGAGAATCATCCCTTACTTATATTAGACTTGTTCAATCAACAAAGGCGTCTATTGGATCACCAAGGTCGACCTCTTTAAGTCACTATATAATTTATTATTATTATTATAATAATTAATATTAATATTAATTATCTTTTACATTTATTATTAAACATATTAAGGTGGGGCCGACCTATACCCTTTACATAACAATTAGGGTTACAAGTAGGTCTAACTCTTGAACAGTATATAGCAAAGGATCCGATACACCCACTAGTGCTCATCCACTAGGGGCACATCCGTAGGGATGTCATAGCTCTGATTCATTGCATTACACAGAAGAACCAAGTCTTCACACGTTCACCTGTGCTCGTCCACAGGCACGTCCACTATACAGATCTGCTTTCCCACTGCCACCGATAGGAGAATCATCTGGAGTCTTCTTGTCAACTCTGTTGCTCAGAGGAGGCTATCACATCATCTTCATTTCTGTTCGCATGACGATGTGCCCAACACTTTTGGGATTTCACACGTTCACCTTGTGCTCAGCCACATGCACGTTCTAACTCAACAGATTGCTTTTACTCATTTGGAGTTCTTCTCACTCACGTCATCTCTACGTTCCTAGTTCTGTCTCAGGCAGGAACCACTTGGAGGAGGTCATCAGTCTCTGCCCCCTATTGGGGTCTCAACATCCATTTGGTGGGATTTCAGCCCCATGGAGGTCTGAACTAATCATCTCCCCGCGTGTACTTGTCCATCCGGGTGCCTTCCATCGGGTATGGTCCTAAAACATAAACAAATACGCCCTCCATGGGCTCATAATTCACAGCGATCATAGCAACGTCAATCACATCTAATCATCAATTTTATTAAACATGTGCATAAAAACCTTTTTACCCGAACAAGTGCTCAAAGACATTATACTAATCTACAAGCCAAGTTTGGAGGAAGTGACAGGGCATCCTATTGGGATAATGCTCATTGGATGCAAGATGTTTCCAGGAGAAATCAAATCCAAGCCATGTGAGTGGATGAGGTGGATAAAGGATGTCTGGGCAAGGGGTGCAGTGATAGTAGGGAAATGCATGGCTTACCTGTGGGTGCCTCTGTAGAGGGTGAGATGCACCTGTCATGGATGCAAATGTTTCGAAACCTTTTGTCTTTTTCTTATTGCTTTTACTTTCAAGAAGCTAATCAGATGACACTACCCTGACGTGGTGACCAGTGATGGCAATGCTACCCACAAGCACTTCACGAAAATGAGAAGGTTGGCTTGTGATGAGACCCCCTTTCTCTTGGCTATGCCACCAAGAGCCACTACCTTGGCGTGGTAACCAGTTGCTAGTAGTGTCATACCGCTAGATGCCCATGGACCTAATAGGTTGGCTCGTGATGAGACCCCCTATCCTCTTACTAGGTCTTGTTTTATTATTTTTAATGGGTCCCTCTATTTCTTGTTGAGAAGCCTTTTACTGTTTTCTCGAGGATCCCTGGGCGAAGCATCTCGAGGTTTCATTTTTAGGCTTTTATCTTTTGCCAGTTGCTTTTACCCTTTGGGCCTTTAGCCCCTTCTTCCCACAAGGTAAGGTACAACCCTTAAATATTTGGCCAACCCAATGCCTAGACCAGTGTAATGGGATGGATGTGCGGGAGAAATATGGGAAGTGGTAAGTATTGTGCGAGTGGACGATGGCTTTTCATTAACCCCCCAGTGGCAACTCAAAACCTATGGGCACAATCTTACTAGGGCATCTTGTCATTCCCCCCAGATATGGTCAAGTGGATAGGTATAAGATCCAAGCACCCGTTAGAAACAAAAAGAACTGAATGTACATATTCAAAGGTTTTGAGGATCAGAGTGACACATACCATGATACCCAGACTCATTACCTCATGGAGCAAGATCCATTTCTGCTACAGGATCAGGCCGAGGTGATGGATGTTGTTGCTTCTGACAAAGTGGACCATGCTCAAGTCGATCTAGCTCTCGATACTCCATGTCTAGGACCTGTGGGCCTCGAGACATAATCTCCTTAGTTATCACTAAACTGGGGGATAACATCTAGCTCCAACTTGGGGATATGTGCTCATCGTAGAGTGCATGAGAACCTCAACATCTCTGGCATAACCTGCAACCAGCTTGATCTCAACACAAAGTTGTTAGTAATCATTTGGGGTGGTGATACCACCCCCAACTCATATATATATAAAATGAACGCAAACATATGTACAAATGTGAAAGCAAACTACTCTAGCATGAAATGCAAATGCTATATACAATGAATGCAAATGCCTACCTACTTACCTACACTTACTTGTCATGTTGCTGGTGGGTAGTAACGCTTGATGTGCAATCCGTTTACTGGTAGCTTCAGAGCTTCTCCTTCCATGGTCCCTCTTATCACACTGGTGGTAGTTAAAACAATAGATGGATGAAAAGAGGTCAAACTGGCTTAACTTGAACCTAATCCCACCATTGTCACCTCAATGGGAAGGTTCTTTCTATTTAGGGAGGTAAGGCCCAGGGGAGATGTCCCCGGTGACCTGGGGTTTTGAGAAGGCAAAAGGGCTTAGAAGGCTAAGTGATAATATTCCCCCTCACAAGTCACCACCTGATCAGAAAGCCCCGACTTATAGCCAATAAAGGTAACCGAAAGTAATAACCAATAAGAGTACCTGCCTGAGACAAAGCAACAAGAAACTATATGTGCAAGCTTGCTTGTTGGTTAGCACTTCATATAATCAATGACTTTTCTGATAATAAGCAATTGAGCAATAATATTGACGAAGTAAATCAATGTTTACACAATAGCAATGATTACAATATCACTTCTCAATAAATGCTAAAGAAAACCTTGGCATTCAGTGTAACAATATCAATACTTTATAAACAATGCCTTAACTAACCATTCAATTGCTTTAGAAGTAAAACAAAAGCTGCACAAAGTTGTTTTATAGCACAAGAAGGTGACGACAACAATAGGGTTAGTAGGATTAGTCTAGGCTAGGGTTAGTAAGAGTTAGGGTTTGTTCAAAGTGTTCGTTTGTTTGTATGATCAAGTTACTCAATGCAAGAGGTTCTAGACCAATGTGCTCCTAGGGTATATGGAGTCAAAGAGAGGACGCAAAGGCTGAAGAACTAAGAGATAATAACAAAACTAAGGACAAGAGAGTTAAAATTTGAGGTGTTGCTATGGAAAGGCCTCAAAGATGAAACCCCAGGGGAGAGAGGCTCACTTTGGTGTAGAAAACCTAGGCCTCGGTGCTCTCTCCTCCTTCCTTAGCTCAATGGCAATCGCTAGCTTGAATAATGGTTGATAAAAACTAAGACAAGAAGGTTTGTAAGCAATGTGTTGCTAAAGCAAGGCTTTACTAGGCAAACCCTAGGGAAAATTGGCTCACCAAGGTGTAGAGACCTAGGCCTTCGTGCGTTTTCTCTTTCTTAGCTCAACAAACAAGAAAAAACGGCTAGCAAGAAGAAGATGGATGGAGTGTTGCTATGGCAAGGCTCTCTTCAACAAATCAAATGGCTTAAAATCTTGATGGTGACATGAGACAAGGACATTAACTAGTGCTTGTCACCTAGAGTTTGATTCAGCAAAATATAATAACATATGCAAGTAAATGAAACCAAAACCATTCAATTAAGAAGTGTTTGCAGAAATTCACTTACATAAACCAAGAAACCATGTAGCAAAACCCTAGTTGTAAAACATTCCACCAAGATAAATGCCAAAAATGCCATGTAAAATCTTCCTTCAACAAGTGCGGCTCAATATTTCAGCCAATAACCCTAAGAAGGGCACAAATTTCAAACCTCACTAATGAGTGAGTGAAAGATCATGAAAATATGAAGGCAAAAACCCTCAATATATARCATACTAATGACCTAAATTACATTTTAGGCCATTAARAGGCCAACAAGGCCAAAATACCAAAATCATATTGTTTAACATTAAAATGTCTTAAATTAAAACCTAATCAAGCAATAGTGAGATGTCATCCCCTTTCGAGGGTGACGTTAGCCCCTTTAGGGCAAATGCAGCCTCCTCGAGCAAAACGTTGACCCTCCTTAGGCTTCTCCAAGCTACCACACGTGCCAAAACTACCATAGCTGCCTCCCAAAATGTCCATACTGTTGGGTAACGCCATGGGCATCCTGGGAGACGTATTGGGCCTTCCAAGGCCAACGTTCCTGTGGAGAGGGCTCAACCCCCCTAGGTACAGGTCTGCTCAGCTGCCTCTGGTGGATTCTTTTGCTCTTCCCTGGTACAAACGCTCTGCCATGTCTCTACCCCCTGCTGGGGTCTCAACATCCATCGAGTGGGCTCTTCAGCCCCATGGAGGTCCGAACTAATCATCTCCCCATGTGTACATGTCCAACGTGGTACCTGTCTATCGAGCATGATCCTGCACATCAACAGTTACACCCTCCATGGGCTCATAAGTCATAGGGATCATAGCAATGTCAATCACATCTAATCATCAATATTTATTAAACATGTGCATAAAACCCCTTTACCCCAATCTAGTGCTCAAAGACATTATACAAGTTTGGGGAAAGTGACAGGGCGTCCTATTGGGCTAATGTCTACTGGAAGAGGGGTGTTTTTGGAAAGAATTAAATCCAAGTCATGCAAGTGGGTGAGGTGGATGGGGATGCCTGGGCAAAAGGTGCAGTGATAGCTAGGATGGCTTATCGATGGGTGCCTCTGTGGAAGGTGAGTTGCACCTGTCATGGATGCAAATATTTCCAAGCCCATTCATGCCTTTTATCTTCATTCTTTTTCTTCCAAGATGCTAGTCAAAGGACACTGCCCTGGCTTGGTGACCAGTGGTGGCAATGTTAGCCACAAGCATTTCACAGAAATGAAAAGGTTGGTTCATGATGAGACCCCCTTTCTCTTGGCTATGCCACCAAGAGCCACTACCCTGGCGTGGTGACCAGATGTTGATAGTGTCATACCGCTAGATGCTCATGGACCTAATAGGTTGGCTCATGATGAAACCCTCTATCCTCTAACCAGGTCCTGTCTTATTGGTTTTTTTCTTTTATTGCTTTTCTCTTCCAAGAAGCTAGTCAAGGGACATTGCCCTGGATTGGTGACCAGTGGTGGCAATGTTAGCCACAAGCACTTTCACGGAAATGAGAAGGCTGGCTTGCGATGAGACCCCCTTTCTCTTGGCCAGACAACCAAGAGCCACTACCCTGGCGTGGTAACCAGATGCTAGTAGTGTCATACCGTTAGGCACCCATGGACCTAATAGGCTGGCTCGTGATGAGACCCCCTATCCCTCAACTAGGTCTTGTTTTATTACTTTTTACAGGTCCCTATGTTTCTTGTTGAGAAGCTTTTATTGCTTTCTCGGGGATCCCTGGGCGAAGCATCTCGAGGTAAGGTACAACCCCTAAATGATTTGCCAACCCTGTTGGATGGATGTTTGATGTGGTCAAATGATCAACAAAACCCAACCAACAACGTCCCACAATACCTGCCTTTGTGCTTCATCATAAGCCAAAATAGTGATAAGTTAAGCACAACAATAACATGAGTTAGAAAATGTATCATATCAACGGAAATTGTGAGGTCTAGCTCATGGAGGCGGGTGGGAGGGAAAAAGTGAGGCCAAGACACACTCTCAGGAGAGTGCTCAATCCATCTCAGAAATGGATTGTGAAAAGTCAAAGGTTCAAAAGACTGACTCGAGGAATCTGAATGTTGGCTACCTTGGACGTCTTCACAACTTGAGGCCTGAGAAGAGTTTAGCCTGAGAGGGCTGACAAAGTGGAGGCGCTGAAAGGGAGAAAAGATGGGCCCTCCAGGGCCATGCTCAAGTCGATTTGGCTCTCAGCACTCCATGTCTAGGACCTGTGGGCCTCGATACATAATCTCTTAGTTATCCCTGCTAGTGGGGGATAACAGTCCCTAGGTTGAAGGAGTTTGTACCTGCATGACTCATGAACTTGTAAGTACCTACCCATAGCCCATCCAACTTCTTGTGCATACCAGGTTTTTCCCTTCTCGTATCCCATAACAGCACGAGATCTCCCGTAGTGAAATCTCTTTCTTTTGCCTTGTGATCAAAGGTGTTTTTTATCTTCTCCTGGTTTCTCCCCATTTGAATTAGGGCACTTCTCCTATACTCGTCCAATTCTATCAACTGGTTAATTCGCCCTTGAATTGCTTCTCCATCTGTAGCATACTGTTGAGAAAAAAGGAGGATGGTGATTTGGAGGTTTACAGGAAGCTTTGCTTCTAATCCATATACCAACTCAAAAATGGTTCTTCCTATCGAGGTCTTTGTTGTTATTTGATCTGCCCATAAGGCATATTTAATTTTGCTATCCCATGACTTCTTGTTTTCCCCCACGACTTTCTTGATAATATTCATAAGCTTTTTATTGCTAGATTCTGCTAATCCATTTCCCTGCAGATAGTAGTTGGAGTGGGATAGGACAATGCCATACTTGAAACAAAATTCTGCGAGTGCATGGGAGCTTAATGCCTTGGCATTGTCTGTGGTAATCTTGGAAGGGACACTGAACCTAGTTATTATTCGTTCCTCCAAAAAATTCATGACTACTTCCTCAGTGGCCTTCTTTGTGGGGATAGATTCTACCCACCTAGTAAAATAATCCATGGTTGTCAGGATCCACCGGTAGCCATTACTCGAATTATCCTTAAACTCTCCAATGAAATCCAAACCCCATTGTTGAAAAGGAGCTTCTACTACTACGGGTTTTAGAGGTTGTGCTGGGAGTTTTGGTTTACCAAAGAAGTACTGGCAAGGCTGGCAAGATCGGACATATCGGTGAGTATCAAAAAATAATGTTAGCCAATAATATCCAGCCCTTAGGATCTTGTGGGCGGTAGTGCGAGCTGCGAAATGTCCACCACAAAATCCAGAGTGTAATTATTTTAACAATTTCTCAACTTCTTCTTGGTTGACACATCTAAGGAGAACTCCATCAGGATCTTTCCAACCAAGCCCATTTTTTGTCCAACAGTATTTCATAGCCTTAAGTCTCAAACCCTTTCTTTTGTAGTCCACCAGGTGATTGGGGCATCACAAATTCCTTTTTTTTTACTGGGGGAATCGGAAACACGCGGTTCTTGTACTCGCGTGACAACACGGGGTCGATCCCTGTCGGCTACCACTATAACCCCAGGTGCATCCACCCAGCCCGCAAGAATGGAGCACAAGTAGATCGGGGTTAGAATCGAACATGAGACCTCATTTTACAAATTTCCTTCCATTTACACGGCACTTGCCAATCCGTCTACACCCCTGCGGGTAGGCATGACAAATTCTTAAGGTAATGGATGATATCGGAATACCATTCATCATGTTCTAATTCACTGACCACTACATTTATCTGTTCACTTTCTCCCATCTGTATGGCCTCTTGGTTGTTCTCGGTTAGCATCTGGGCCAGACCCTGTCCCTTTATTATCTTGGTGGGTTTTATCTCTAAGTCATACTCTTGGATTTTGGAAACCCACTGTTAATGAATGCAGCTATGGGAGACATCCTCCAACTTACAAACCTGTGAGATGTGGAACGTAACAACTATGTGAGTCTTTCTCTCAACTTACAAACCTGAGAGAAAGCCCCTAACAAGGGTTCGTGGTTCCTGCCTGAGACAGAGCTAGGAATGTAGAGATGACCTCCTCCATTAAGAGTGAGAAGAACTCCAAATGATTATCTGGTAGGAAAAGCGATCTGATGAGTTGGACGTGCATGTGGCTGAGCACAAGGTGAACATGTGAAATCCCAAAAGTGTTGGGTGCATCATCATGTGAACATAAATGAAGATGACGTGTTAGCCTCCTCTGAGCAGCAGAGTTGACAAGAAAACTCCAAATGATTCTCCAGTGTGAGGCAGTGGAAATGGAGATCTGTAGAGTGGACTCTCATGTGGATGAGCACAGGTGAACGTGTGTAGTTCTGGTTCATTTGTGTAATGCAGTGAGCCAGAGCTATGACATCCCTATGGATGTGCCCCTAGTGGGTGTATCAAATCCTTTGCTATATGTTGTTCAAAAGTCAAACCTACCTGTAACCCTAATTGTTATGTAAAGGGTACAGGTCAACCCCACCTTAATATGTTTAATAATAAATGTAAAAGATAATTAATATTAATATTAATTATAATAATAACAATAATAATAAATTATATAGTGACTTAGAGAGGTTGGCCCCGTTGAGCCAATAGACGCCTTTGTTTATTGGACAAGTCTAATATAAGTAAGGGATGATTCCCCATTGTGGAAACATATCTTCCTTGTGCTAGTCTTCTAGGGCTTAAGGAGCCTTTTGTGTACTAGGTCATTCTTGGTGGTGAAAGGTCTTTCTCTTGAAGAATATAGCAAAGGATTTGGTTGGGTTTTCTTTCCTTGTTGAGAAGGGTTTCGCAGGATATTTCTTGTGTTCTTGTGCATGGTGTTTCTTCTTGTGATCTTGGTTGCTGCAACATTCTTGTTTATGGTTAAGACATGATAAAATGAAATGAACTACATGCTTAACCTAGCTTATAGAAAAATCAACATGATATCAAAGCATAGGTCTTGAAGAACCCATTGCACAAGCTACAAAATTTTATCAGCCATCTCTCCTCTTTTGCAGAACCGTACGGTCCTGCTAGGGTTTCTAGAAAATCCGTACGGCCTCCTTCTCAGTGGTGATTCAACCCTTAATACTTGGACGTTGGGGATACTTTTGGCATAGAAGAGTACGACCTCTTCCAACGCATCTCCAGAGACTCTCAGAGTGACATTCCGAGCATTTTGAATTTTTGGCCCTAGGGTTTCGCTAATTTCTGCAGAAATTTCAGAATTAGGGTTTCTGCAAACTCATTGAAGGAGCTCTTCAGCTCACCAGTGTTCTCCTATCTTTCAGAGGCTTATTGTTGGCAGTCATAAGTCCAATAAAACCTAAAAAGTGCTAGCCTAGCCTAGCCGTTAGGTTTTTCTAGTCTAGTTGACAAAAGGGTTGTGAAGAATCTAAAATTATGATCAAAAACTATGATGGAAGACAAGCTTGATAAATCAAGCAAACTTCAAAGTTCTTGAAAGACAAGACTTCAGAGGAAGACTTATTGTGGGTAAAGGGTTTACTAGAGACAACTATCAATGAATGGAAGGAAGATGACACCAGGACAAGGAAGACAATCACCTACTCAAGCCCTTACATTGAAGGGCCAACTTCAAAATAACAAAGATGACAAAAGGTGACACCGTGACTATATTCTTCATAAAGATCTCAGAGGATAAATATCAGCCAAGAACCATTGGAGAAATCATATCAGCATCCTCAGGTATGCACTTGTATATATTATTTGTATCATTGTCATGAGTGAAATTGCAGGAGGAAAGAACCTTTGCTGAAGTCATGGATCCAAAGGGATCTGAGTGCATTCAGAAAAACAACACACTCAAAGTAAAGACTCCAGGTTTGATTGTTGTAATTGTCATTCCTCTAACCTATATTTCTAAAAGTTGCTACATTACAAATAAGTGTTGTAGCTGTGACAATATTCCTTAAATTGTTTTGATTCTAGAGATGTACTCATTATTCTCCTTTAGGAGATATTCTTGTATTGGCTCTATTTGTTTTCTTGTTCCAGATAAGTTAAACAAGAAAAGAAGATGCTTATCCTTCAGAGGGAGTCACTTGACTCAAAAGGAGCCAAAACCATTTGAGAAAGAAGAAGAATAGAACTATCATTGAGACAACCAATGCTACAAGGCATGATCAGAATCCTTCTAGGATTCCATGGGAAGAAGCATGCATGACACAGTATATGTGTAGAACAAGAGTCTTCACCAGAGTTTGAAAAACATAACTCCCGAAGTCTTCACCGGAATGAAGCCTGAGATTGAACACTTCAGTTTATTTGGGTGCCCAATGTATTTTCATGTACCGAAAGAGAAGAAATCCAAGCTAGATCCTTTAGGAAGAAAGGATACAATAAATATTCAAAGACATCCCTAGTCAAAGACAGATTTAGACAAGTAGAGACGTCCTTGAAGAAGAGACAGTTTTTCAAAGACCCCGAGAATCTCAGATGGAGATTGACAATGAGACAATACCTTCTCCCCCTTCAGAAATTCAAAGGGAGACAGACATTACTCCAAGGCATCCAGTTTCTCCAGTTGATATGTTCAGTGATATTGCAGTATGGCATAAAATGCCTACCTAGACTCAATCTGCAAGAGGCAGAGAAGCATACAAGCCTCTCAAGGCACATTCCGAGAAAGCAAAAGAGATTTTCGAGCTATCCTTCAGTCATGAGCCACTTCATTGATGCTAAGACTCCTTGTCTTAGAGAAACAACAAGAGAACCAGTATGGCAAAATGACATAACAGAAAAATACCAGTATATCTTAAAAGAATGTTGCATAAGATATTGTTCAGAGACCAGAAGGGAAGCCTGTAATAACTTCCAAGTGGACCTATAAAGATCAAGCATGCAACCGATAAAAGTATCGAGAAATACAAAGTAAGATCTATAGCCAGAGGTTTCTCACAACGGAGGGAGTTGTCTATCATAAGACACTTGATATACATTGGTGACGAGAGCCTGATTTTTATGACTTATTTATAAAGTCTTGTTGTTGGACACGAGCAAGCCTTGACTTCCGATTTCGAGATGAAGGAGATGAGTATGATGCACCACTTCTTCGAACAAGAAATATGACAAAGAACCAGTGAGATTTTCCTAAGTCAAGGAAAATATACAGTGAAAATATTAAAGAAGTTCAGTATGACAAAATATAAAATCCATCATGATGGATCTAAAGAAGAAGATTGATGATGATTCAATCAAGACTGATCTACAACTAATTGGATCATTGATGTATCTGATTAACACCAGACTTGATTCATGCCATGCAGTGAATGTGGTTAGTCATTTTATGAGTCAACCGAGACAAACTCACTAGACAACAGCAGAACACGTATTAAGATATACACGAGGCACAATTGGGTATGGTCTAAGATATGCCTCCAATGTGAATTTGAGTTATGCAGGACATGTCGATTCAGATTGAGAAGAAATTGCAGTGGACCTGAAGAGTACATCTGGTCGATGCTCTACTGTGAAGTTTACCATTGTTTCCTAACGCAACAGGAAACAAAATTCAGTGACCTTGAGTACCATAAAGGCAGAATATATAGCAGTAAGTGTGCGAAGCAATGTGGCCTCACAAGCTTCTGACAAATTCACTTGACCATGAGATGGATCCTATGATGATGAGCAGTGTGTAAAACTCCTTGAAGACCAACTGTTTCTTAATGGATCGAAACACGATGAGATAAAATATCCTTATATCAGAGATACAATGTAGAGGAAAATTCGTACACATGCAGTACCTTCCTACACTTGAGTAGATTGCAGATATCTTCACCAAATTAACTTCGTGAAAAATGGCTCCCTAGTTGAGAGGGAGTGTAGATGACTCCAACCAAGACAAAAATCGTCATGTGAACAAAAATGAAGATGATGTGTTAGCCTCCTCTGAGCAGCAGAGTTGACGAGAAAACTCCAGATGATTCTCCTGTGTGAGGCAGTGGGAATGGAGATCTGTAGAGTGGACGTGCCTGTGGATGAGCACATGTGAACGTGTGTAGATCTGGTTCTTCTGTGTAATGCAGTGAGCCAGAGCTATGACATCCCTATGGATGTGCCCCTAGTGGGTGTATCAGATCCTTTTCTATATGTTGTTCAAGAGTCAGACCTACCTGTAACCCTAATTGTTATGTAAAGGGTACATGTCGGCCCCACCTTAATAAGTTTAATAATAAATGTGAAAGATAATTAATATTAAGATTAAGATTAATTATAATAATAATAATAATAATAATAAATTATATAGCGACTTAGAGAGGTCGACCCTGTTGAGCCAATAGACGCCTTTGTTTATTGGACAAGTCTAATATAAGTAATGGATGATTCCCCATTGTGGAAACATATCTTCCTTGTGTGTTTTGGAAATTACAGCAAATACATCTACTCGGAAAAGGTGTGCCCCTCTCTAGGGCTCTATTCTTCTAGGGCTTAATCACCCTCTTGTGTGCTAGGTCATTCTTGGTAGTGAAAGGTCTTTCTCTTGAAGAATATAGAAAAGGATTTGGCTGGGTTTTCTTCCCTTGTTGAGAAGGGTTTCCCGGGATATTTCTTGTGTTCTTGTATATGGTGTTTCTTCTTGTGATCTTGGTTGCTGCAACATTCTTGTTTATGTTAAGACTTGATAAAATGAAATGAACTACATGATTAACCTAGCTTATAGAAAAATCAACACCCACTTACCCCTTGTACCCATACAATCTTGTTGTGATAAAACATCCTTTACTGGTGGGTAAGGAACATAAGCTTTGATTTTGTTGTAACCTATTTAGTTTCTAAAGTGCTTGAGGGACTTCACTAAGGAATATGTTTGCTTCTCAGTAATGGAATAATTCAACTCTAAATCTCTAAGGACTTTACTCATGAAAGCCACAGGGTGTTCATAATCATCCACGTCCTTTTGCAGTAAAACACCTGCAATGGTATCCTGGGAGGCAAATGAGAATATTATGAAATCTCGTGAATAATCTAGACTGATCAAGACTGGGGCTTGGGAGATAGCGTCCTTTATATCTTCAAAAGATTTGACGGCTTTATCATCCCATCTGAAAGCAACGCCCTTCTTTAGTAAAGCACTCGTGGGTTTTATCCTTTCGTCGAAGTTTGGGACAAATCTTCGAATGAAATTAATCTTTCTGAAAAAGGATTGCAAGGACTTCTGATTTGCCAGAGGGCGAACATCTTTTATCGACTGGACCCTTTCAGGGTCTATGGAGATTCCCCCTTTTGAAGCCACGTGACCCAACAATTTTCCTTCATATATCCCGAAAACAGACTTCTTAGGATTTAAGGAGATACCATACTTCCTACATCGTTCAAAAACGATCCTGAGGTGTGAAATGTGGTCATTCCTATCCTTTGATATAACTATGAGATCGTCTTGGTAAATCTCTATGATTTTCTATATAAGATCCCTAAAGGCAAAGTCCATTGCTCTTTGGAAGGTAGCACCGACGTTCAAAAGACCAAACGACATTCGCAAGTACATAAATGTTCCCCATGGTGTAGTAAATGTCATTTTAAGCTAGTCTTCTCTTTTAAGCAAGACTTGGTTGTATCCAGAGAATCCATCCAGCATGGACATCATTCCTGCCCCTGTAACCCTTTGTAACAAATGTTCCATGTTTGGGAGGGGATAGTTGTCTTTCAAGGATAATTGGTTAAGGTTCCGGAAATCAACACACAAACGTATATCACCATTTTTCTTCCTGACGATTACCAAATTAGACATCCATGCAGAATACCTAATGGGAGCTATGATACCAACATCAACCATCTTTTGGAATTCCTTTTGTATCTGGCTTGCTAATTTTGAATTGATGTGCCTTAGTTTTTGTCGGAAATGTTTGGCCCCTTCTATCAGAGGTATAGCATGTTGGATGACATCACCCCTATAGGCTTTTAATTCATCGTAATTCCAAGCGAAAGTGTCTTTGAATTCTCTTATGAGGTCTAGAATTTCCACCCTTTCCTTTGCAGTGGTTCCTTTCCCTATTTTGACCATCCTTGGATTCATTTCTGTACCAATGTTGAATTCTAGGGCTTCGTCTGTTTGTTTGCTAGGATTTTTTCTTTTCAAGGCGTCATGTTTGTCAAAGAGGTCTTCCAAAGGGATACATCCCTTAGGCAAGGTGTTATTTTGAAGGTTCACAACATCCAAGTCCATGGAATCAGCCAGGAAATTTATTTGTGAATTGCTGAATTATTTGTTATTTTCCATGAACCTAATGATCTGGTCATCATCTTCAAAGACTTTCCAATGTTCCAAATTATCTGGGATAGAAGGTCTAAAAAGGATTTCCATCTTGCATAGGTCTCAGAGTGGACCATCACAAGGTTGCAAGGTAGAAGCAGAAACATCCAAGGCATCTGCCACATGGTTTTCTTCTCGGGGAACAACTTCGATTGACAGTATCTTAAAAGAGTTTGAAATGGATCGTGCAAGATCATGATACCTCTTCAGATTTTCATTTTTCGTAGCAAATTTTAGTAACACTTATGATACTATGAGGTCTAAGTCCCCTTTTATGCTTAAGTATGTGATACCTTTGACAATTTCCAGGTTGAGACCTAGGATCAAAGCCTCATATTCAGCAATGTTGTTTGTGCATTGATACTCAAGCCTATAGGAGTAGTAGAAGGTTTCATGGGAAGGGGGTTGTTAAGACAATCCCAATCCCTGACCCAGAACTTGAATGAGATCCATCAAACTCTAGAGTCCCAATTCCCTCAGGTGTTTTGGTAGCATCATCCCCAAAACTTCCTCTTTGGACAAACCAATTATTGATGCCATTGTTAATACACAGGAGCTGATCATCTTGTTCACCGGGGGTTTCAATTAGGGATCCTAAAAGGGGTTCTCTATGCAGGGTGAAGAATCCTCCTTTGGGGTGAGGAATGACCACTTTGGATTCTTGGTTTTGGAAACTTCCAGCTAGGTGTTCTATAAGGTCTTTATGGCAAATGATGCCCCAATTGCTCAAAGCATCTATCACCATCACGTCTATAGTAAAAGGAGCGCTAGGGAAAGAGTCAAAGGCAACATTTAAATTCCTGATAATCCCCTTTGCAAAATCTCCCTGTGAGTTTGGTTGTGAAAGGCTCAAGCCAAACTGATGCATTACCTTCTCAGTCATGATGTTGGTTGTAGCATTCGGGTCAAAGACACAATTATGGAGGAGGGAGTCATTGACTCGGAGAGTAACATAAAAGGGTGTAACCTCCCCATACTTTGGTCCAATGCTTTCTACCTAGTGGACAAAAGGAAAAACTTCTTCAAGAAGGTCATCTTTGTAAAATTGTGGCAGGGAAGCTTCAATCCCTTCACCCTTGTGTGGGACGAAGACGTCTTGAAAGGGTTCTACTCTCTTAGGAGGTTCTTCTTCTTGAGAAAATAAGGAAACATCTTGCACRTTGGTAGAACATGTGCTCCACTTTCTACAGGAAGCAATGGGTTTCACCTCAAGGATTTCGGGAAGGTAACAGGGTTTGTAGGGGTAACAAAGACCACAGTAGAGAGAGGCATGTACTGACGTCTGCTACGGGTCGTCATTTGTGGAGTCGCCAGATAATTTTCTTGAAATTACCAAAAAGATAAGGGAATCACCTTTAGTGGAGTCGCCAAGTAAGCTTTGTAAGATAAGGACTCTTGAGGAAAGGCTTACTGAAAAAGTGTCGTCTTTTAGGAGAATTGACTCAATGTTCCCCGGCAACGGCGCCAAAATGTTATCGCACAGTTTGTACTTGGAAGTAATGGAAATGTAAAAGAAATGCAAGTTGACGTAACTAGAGACTATCCTATCACTGTCACCACAATAGGATAACTCTTTCTATTTAGGGTGGTAGGCCCAGGGGAGACGTCCCCGGTGACCTGGGGTTTTGAGAAGGCAAAGGTTTAAGGCTAAGTAAGAGTTTCCCCCTCACAAGTCACCACCGATCAGAAAGTCCGGCTAAACAGCCAATAAAGATAATAATAACCAGAAATGTACCTGCCCGGAACAAAGCAACAAGAAACTATATATTTGCAAGATCACTCGTTGGTTAGTACTTCATATAATTGGAGACTTTCTGAAATAAAGCAATTGACTGATAATATTGATGAAGCAAATCAATGATCTATAGCAGCAATGATCATAATATGTTACTTCACAATAAATTCTTTTAAGAGGCTTCCAAATGAACAAGAACGATTTAACATCAATGTTACAATACCAACATTCATTTTGAAGCAAAGACTACTATGCATTAGCCAATATTTCAATTGCTTAAAGAGACTAAAATGTTGCAAAGTACAACTATAAATCAAATGGATAATGGCAGCAATAGGGTTAGTAGGTTAGGGTTAGAAGGTATTAGTAGTTGTTCAAAGATTTTGGAGGTTGTGATCAAAACACTCAAGTAAAAGGTCTTAGACTAGTGCATTCATAGGGAAAATGGAGTCAACAAGTAGTAGCAATAGTTGAAGGAACAATATGATAATAGTAGGGCTAAAGACAAGAGAATTTAAGGGTGAAGTGTTGGTAAGCCAAGGCTTCAACCATCAAACCCTAGGAGAAAACAACTTACTAAGGTGTAGGAGACCCTAGGCCTTAGCACGTTTTCCTCCTTCTTTAGCTCAATGACAAGGTAAAATCGGTTTGGATGGAGAACAAGAGATAGGGTGTTGCAATGGCAAGGCCCTAACAATGTGTCCAACACAAAAAAGGCTCCTTAGCATAACCTAGTAGGGAATAAAAATAAGGACACCAACATGTGCTTATTTCCTAGGGTGTATTCCAGCAATTTCATCAACAAAATGTAACTAAAATACTATAACCATTCAAGCAATGTAAGGATTGCAGAAATTCACTTACATTCACCATGTATTCATCAATCCAAACCCTAATTATAAACTTTCCACCAAGAAAAATGCCAAAAATCACCAAAAAGAGCCTCCTTCAACAAGTGTGCACTAGTATTTCAGCCAAAAACCCTAAAGGAGGGCACAAATTTCAGAGCTCACACAAGTGTGAGTGAAAGATGATGAATAAAAGAGAGTTCTAGCTCTCTTATACCATACCAATGACCTTAATTAAATTTTAGGTCACAAAAGGACGACAAGGCCAAAAATACATAATAATATTGTTTTACATTAAATGTCTTGATAAAACCCTAAATCAAGCATAAATGAACAAGATGCATGTTCGACAGAACTAGAGCCTCGATGGGAAGAAGAGGCAACTTGAATTCCACTTCCACTTGCATCATCAACAATATCAAGAGCAGCAAGAGAGATCTCTAAGTTTGGGTTTTCTGCATCCACATCCCACTCTTTATGAGGCTCACTTGTATATTCTTCACCTTTGCGAGACACAAGGCGAAGGTTTGAATGCACATATACAAGACCCTCAGCCTTTTGCGATCCCAACCTGTTGCGCTTCATTGAATGAATGAAACCATAGGTGCTCCAATTCCTTTCTGTTGATGAAGAGCTTGCCACTTGTGATAGAATACGAGTGGCAAGGCTTTGCAAATATACACCATTTGCCCCATGACAAGTCCACAATTTAATCGGGAGTGTTTCTCTCCTCCAAAGCTGTGATGTCTGCAAAATCCTTTAATCCATAAGAAAAACAAGCAAATTCCTCCCTCATCTTTGTTTGTTGAGAAGATGGAAACAACCTCTAGAAGGCTTTTTTCACTCTTGTGGCCACCTCCTTGTCCTTATGTGGGGCCTTCCTCTTCCTATTGCTTTGAGAAATGAACTCCTCATCATAAAATTTGGGATTTAGAACATGTGCCAAAGTGTGCAATGGAGTGTTAAAGCCATTCCACCTAGTAACAATGATGGATTTCACATTCTCAACAAAATCAACCTCGAAAAAAAACAGAGTGGAAGCCTACTGTGTAAAAATTTCCACGGTTTTCTCAACCATGGTAACTATGCCATCATAAATCTCTCCCAGGAAAGGTTTGTCTGTGTCTGCATCTCGGAGAAGCTAAAATGTTGGTGAAGTAAACTTGAGCAAGAATTCTACCTTGCTCCACCAATCCTCATCAATCAACACCCTCTGCACCATACTTCCTCTCTCTGAATCTGACTGTCTCCACTCATCCCAAGTCACACCCACCACCATACTCATCAATGCACTTTTGACCTCAACAAGGCGGCGCAACATGATGAAGTTTGAGGCATATCTTGTCTCAACAACTTTGAGCAACTCCAATTTGGAGTATTCTCGATACATTGCTTGAGACTGGTGGTGGTTGGTGATGAATTTAATGATCTCCCTAGCTTGCCCTGTGACCTCCTTAATCCGTTCAATTTTTTCCTCAATCTATTCTAAAATGATATTTAAATTATGGACAATGCAAGGAGTCCAAAAAATATGATGATATCTACTCTGAACAATCAAGCCTGCAACTTTGCAAATGGGTGCATTATCTATGATAACTTGCACCACATTTGTTGGCCCTACTTTCCTATCTTTTACCTTGCCAGAACAATCTTCTGCTCTTAAGAGCATCGCTCTTGTTGGTGATGATGCAATAACATTGAACAAGGGCCTCCACTTTGTATCAGTCCATCCATCAGAGATAATGGAAACCCTCGTGATGGTCCAAGAGCTATGAACTGGTTTGAGAATATCATGAATCAATGACCTCTCTTTCTGCAACAACATTGTTCTGAATTTTTCATAGTTTGGCCCCTTGAAATCTTGAGGAGCCTCGTTAATTGCCTTCACCATATCCTTCCAATAGGGGAACCAAACCACATTAAATGGGATGCCACATGCAAATATGGCCCTTACCACTCTTGACTCTGTTTCTTCTCTCTTTTGGTTATTGAACATCTTCATCAATCTGTTGTCTACAGTTGCACCTCGTCCTCCAGGGACTTTGGATATCTCGTTCCCTACCTCTAGTAACCTCCTCTTCCTAGCTTCATGAACAATCCTTGGCTCATTGCTAACACCCAAGGAAGGAGGATGCTTGCTATTGCCATGCATAGCAATCTTGGCTCTATTATCCTTAATTTTTGGAGCATCATCATGCTCTTTATGGAATTTATCCCTCACCTGCAGATCAAGGGTATGTGGACAACCTTCAATACCCTTCCCTTCATGCAAAATGTGAGCCTTGACTCTTGTCTAAGAGCCCTTGAAGGTCTTATCCTTCTTGAATAAATTGCACTTTCATTCCCATGAACCTCCACCAACACCCATAGCCTTGACCTTGGTAACCATTCTTGTTGCATGCTTACTTCAACAACTCTAGGGGTAGACGAAACAACACTTTGAGAAGCCATGAATGCTACAAGAAAAAAAGAAAATCTGTTCCTCAAATGAAATAGAAATTTGTATATTGCAAACCAAGAGAACAAAAAAAATCTGCTAACTTGCTAAGAAAACATAAAATAAATATACTCACCAAATAGAAAAGAAATCTGCTCACTAAAACCACACACAATCTCCTTCTTGTTGTTGTAGGAAGCTCCTCTTGCTAATGAAAGTGTGAGGAATGAATGAAACAAGTGGTTTCTTATAGCAAAGGAAGGAGATTTAGGGTTTCTATTTGCATCTAGAATTTTTTTTTTAAAATTAAAAAAAGGCAGAAAATCGTCTTTATTCTCATTGGAGAATATAAAAAAAGACATTACTAAATCTAACTGGCAGTTTAGGGGCCCCACAACCCCCTTTTTCTTCCCATAATTCGCTTTAAAAACGCTCGAAACGCGGTCGTACGGGCACAGCACGGCCGAGAAACTTCGTTGGTCGTACCGTATGGCGTTTCCAAATCAAGAAACGTCGTACGGTACGACCGACGACGTTTCCCGATCGTATCGTACTCGTACCAGCATTTCACCTCGTTTATGGGGCGGAAACATGGGAGGGTGCGTTTCCTACAACTTAGCTATATAATGAAATACATTCATCAAATGAAATAATACAAAACTAAAAGAAAAGGATAAAGGTTAGAAATACATTACAAAGGGTGCCCCTTTGGACACCAAGTGGCCAACATTTGAAAAATAGCTTGAGGATCCACCCTCTGAATGGCTAAGATGGAATGAATTAGAACCAACCATGCAATGGATGGAATGAAACCCCGAATGCCTGAAACATCCTTGTACGGGATGACTCGTTGAAGATCCCTTCCCAAGTTTTATCAACTTGGAGTTTCTTGTGAGAATGAACCACCCAAGAATCATGCATCTTCCTCCATTCAACCAAACATTGAAGTTTGACATGCCTTGTGAAATTCTGATACCTTGCTGCATATGACCGTCATGGTGGAAGGCCAACCACTATTCATAATGATATGAAATTGATAAACTGAAGTTKCCTTCCATTCTCCCATTATCATGTATTAAGTCATCTGTTGGTTGAGAGGTTGGAAATGAAAATGTCAAAGGAACTTTACTGTTTTCATCAAGCTTGTCGAAGTTCTTCTCTAAATAGATCGGTTCTTCGGGAGGAGGGTGAGGACTTGAATCTTCTAGATATTCAACAATTTCAAATTCAAATTCCTTTATCTCCTCCCGATCAACTTTTGATTCATCTATGGGCTCACCTGGAACTTCCATGTGCAGATCCCTTTCTTGTTCATCGTGGAGCTCTAGCTCTACAAATCTGAACATCTGATGTAACTATGTGCACTGACAAGATGAGCTTCCACAATTTCCAATTGATCTACATAGATGAATTATGTGGCTTCAACTATCTCTGTTAATTTCTCGATGGGAGCATCCATCTTAATATCTGAATTGATCATTTTTATATCTGGAGGTTCTCTCTCCTTCCATTTTTCCATAAAAGCATCAACCAATTCATTGTAAGTTTCATCATGAAGATCCGCAAATCTCTCTAAAAATGCATGCATCAAATCCTGTATGGTCTTAAACTCACAATCATCCGCATCATGAAATCAATCATAAGCATAATCCTCAACAAGAGTCAATACAAACAATTTCATTTGAACATCCTCATGAACAAGTGGATCACACCACTCATTAATACATTGTCATCCTTATACACACCTACAAGCGTGGAGAAGTCTCCAACACACTTGATCTGTCCTTGGAGGCACAAGCCAAAGCTGAAGTCCAAACCCACTGTCACCTCGACTTAGACTTCTTCCGTCTAGGCTCACTCCTAGGAAAGCCAAGGGGGGTAGACCCTACTTAACTAAATTAAGTTGATTAAGTGTTCTAGGAGTTAATTTTAAATCTTGAGTTAGGGTACCTAACTGAAATGACAATCAACAATGCAATGCACAAGTTTAATGACAAACAAACTTCTTTACCTACCAACTCAATTAAGACTAGTGCCTAAAGAAGGGTAATTAGAGTCAATGAGATTATACAACAAATATACAATTAAATGAACTAATCACAATGAATAAAGAATATAACTTTACACTTGAGACAATTATTGAATGAAATGAAATAGATATACAATGAACTAAACAAATTAAGTGATTATACACATATACAAGAGAATTAAACCAATATACAAGGAATGATTATAGCATGGGATATTCACAAATAACATGAAAACTTGTAAAGTAAATTGCCAAAAGAGAGAGAGTGCGCAACTTTAGATGAGATGGCTTAGAAAGTAAACTTACACAACTTAATTAACAGATAACTGAAAATGAAAGCACATAAGTTGTGAAAGTGTTGTAGGTTGATTTTAGAAGAATTTTAAAGTCTCTCTTTAATTAGGGGGATTAAGGTTTGAAGATGCAAGCCTAGACTATGTGTCCACCCCCAACTCTTATGGGTACTACACTTATGGGGCTGTCTTGAAGCCCTACACAACATCCAGGTCGATATTGGTGGCCTCCCACCTATTCCAATTGGCTTATTTTGGAAGTTTTCATGTCATCACATCTTTCTGTACTTCCAGGGTCGTTTTGGGTCCCTAAACAATGTTTTTTTGGCATGACACAGTCAAACTATAGATGGATTTAGAGTTGACAACCTAATGTATAGTTCTCGAAAAGACCTTTCCAACAGGCTATCACGTGCCTAAAACGAAGATCGTATGCAAAAGTTACAACCCCAGGAAGTTTAAGTACTAATACTCAAACAGGGCCCACATGACTTTTGGCGTTTCATCTCCTAGGGTTAGGTTTTTGGATGTCTAGGGTTTTGGCATTCACGTTTATCATAAAAAGGCTTTCAGAACCTCATTGTAATCATCTTCTTGCGAATGAGAGTAGCCGTCACATCTATTCTCAAAGATAAAGCTGCCACCATTCTAACAAGTCTTGCACTCTGTATTTTTACACTCTCTTTACAATTCTTTTATGAATAGAAATCAAGTATTGTTATATTTCTCTATTTCTAGAAATTTTCATGAGTATTTCATTGTAATATCTTTGCTTTCATTTCGTTCCAAAAATAATCCGAATCAGTGGTATCAAAACATGTTGTGCTTAGTCGTTTTTCAGCGCATGTCCCTGAAGAGGTCCGAGTATAGCCAGTTGGGTCTCAAGCCTGTCTAAAATGGTTAAATCTATTAGAAGGTTATTTCTTTGTTCAAAATTTTTCCGACAGGGAAAAGATCACCTCCGCACTCCTCAAGGCTCTCCCCCATGTCAAACATTGGTGGGAAACTTACTAGGAGCAAAGTTCCACAGAGGAATCTTGCGCACCAGTGACAGAGTTCAAAAATACTTTCCATACCTTGCGCACCAAGCTAGGTATCAAGGACTCTGAACAACATCTAGTTCTGAATTACCGTGGGGCTCTGCATAGGTACATCCAAACCGAAATGGATTTCCTAAACATCTCATCATTGGGAGCTGCCTATCGATATGCTGTCAAAATCGAACAGAAATTTAGGCACCAAAACAAATGGGAATTTGGGTCTGCAAATCTGCAACAACCAAAACATGGTAAAGACGGCCCTAACCAATAGCCTCTAGACAACCAGTCCAAGACACAGAACAAGAAGGGTAAAGGAAAGACAAAAAATGACACTGGTAAGTGGTGTGACTTCCACAAAATCCCCTGGCACAATACCGATGAATGTCGCTCAAAACAGTCATTGGTGGTTAAGGTCAAAGACATGGAGTCAAACCCTGATTCGGAATCCAATCTAGAAAATATTGAAAACAAATAGATCATCAACGCAGACCCCACTACTACTATCGCAACCACAACAATTCAACCAAAAGAACCAGTAGATCCTGAGGAGGGGGGGCGCCTCTTCCATTCACAGATGTGGGTGAAGGGGACCTCGTTGCATTTCATTGTTGATAACGACAGCCAGAAAAACTTCATCTCAGCTAAGGTCATCAAATAGTTGGAGTTGTCAACAACACCACACCCGAAACCATACAACATCGGGTGGCTTCACCAGGGACAAGATCTCCATGTCAGCCAGCAGTGTCACCTATCCTATGGCATCCAACCCTTCAAGGATGAGATAGTGTGTGATGTTGCCCCTCTTGATGTCTGTGATGTTGTTTTGGGAGAACCATATATGTGGAAACGTCATGTTGTCTATGAGTCTATACCATGTAGTGTCATTATTACTCTCAGAGGTCATCTCTATAGGATACCAGAGGTAGTTTCGATTACTGTTCCACCAAAACAGTGCCACAAGGTAATCTCTCACACTGCAAAATTCATCCTCTTCACAGTCTGTTCAAAGGATGCATAGAAGACCACTACAACCACTGCAGCTTCAACACGTTCTATCCAGCAAAAACAGATTGCCGAAGAGAAAGAAGATATTGTTTCTTTCACCTACAATGGTGCCTACACAATGCCCTATCAAACCCAGAGACAACAAGTTGGTGGAACAGATTCAACCCCGCAAGGAGCAAGTTCGTGACAACTTTCCATAGACCAAGTAGCGCAACTTCTCCAACAATGCACGCAACTCACCGAGATTCAGGTTCAGAAAACACTTTTCCCTCTTCCTTGGGCACTCAATGCAATGGAGACCATTGCTTCCTAAGGGGGGAGGATTGATCCAGGTGGATATTGGTAGCCACCCACCTGTTCCATATTCCAACTAGCTCATCTGGCCAATTTTCAGTTAAACATGTTTCTTTGTAATGGGGGCATTTCTTTGTAATTGTGGGTTCTACACTTACGCGGTTGTCCTAAATCCCTACACAGCATCCAGGTGGGTATTGGTGGTCGCCCACCTATTCCAACTGGGTTATTTTTGTTAAAATTAAATTAAAAAGTACGTAGGCAAGTGTTTCTCATCACCTAGGCACCGAAGGGGTGAGAAAGTGCCTAATGTGGACCCTAGTCATTTAATTTGTGAGATGCAAATTAAAAGGTGACTTTTTGAGACTTAGGAAAAGTGGGTGGATAAAGTGATTTTATTTCCACCGTTGATCTCATCTAATCTCTACCGTTGGACGAAATGACTCTTCACCTTCCCCCATGAGGTCGATTAGGACAAGGAGGGTGCACCCATTTTGGGTTGTTGAGACATTTTGAGAGAGAGCAAGAAAGCATTTTCGAGCCTGAGGAAGAGGCCATTTCTGCAGAGCTAGGGCACGCATTCCAAGGCAAGAAACTAGCACGAAAAACTATGCAAGATGTTCATCATACACAGGAGGCCGTACAGTACAGATTTCGGGGTCCGTACAGTCTCTTGTTGGCATAGAAATCGAGAAAGGAGAGCAGCCTTAAATACTGGTCGTACAATACGGATTTACATAGTCCGTACGGTTTAGTTTTTGGCACGGATTTCAAGGAAGGTACATCCATTGTACACATGTCGTACAGTATGGATTTTTACAGTTTGTACTCTTTATTGCACAGAAATCGAGGTGGGTTGATGTGTGTGTTTTCTAGAAAGTTTGGCACGATTATCTAGGAGGTTGTACAGCCATTAATACACCCAGAAATTTGTTGCTTCTATTGGCATGAATTTTGAGGCATCCGTACATCCATTTGGAGGCACAGAAAACGAGGAACAGACCGATACTTTGTTGCAAAAAATTCTGGAAAGGATTTTGAGGAATTTTTCTCATTTCCTGTGTGAAGAGTTGGCACAGTTATCAAGATAAGTTTGTCATTAAATTTCTAAAGATGAATATGCTGTAATAGAATTTCTCTGAAGCTCTCAAATAATAAAAACTCCCTCTCACTGGTTTTCCCCTTGTGGGTTTTTTCCAGGGTCGCTGTTAGACCAAAAATCATTGTGTTTTTTTTCTGAGTTTTTATGTGTTGTTGATATATTTTATTTCTGTGTTAAAAACGATGTTCAGAATCATCATGTTTCAGTTCTGAAATTTATTTTCTGCTAAGTTTAATTGGCTGTGATAAATCTAAGTTTGGGCATTAAACATTGGCTGAAAAATCAGCGAGACTGAAACTGGGTTGGGGTCTGAAATTTTACATGGTATCAGAGTTGAGTTGAAAGAAGCAGAAATATTTCAGCAAGTCAGAAAATTGGGACAACAGTCACTTCACCGGACAGAATCCTGAATTTTTCATTTTCAGTAGAAAGGGGTCAATGGCTACAGATTTGAGGGTTGAGGACAGACTTGATGGGGCAACAAACTTTGGTGCTTGGAAGGAGAGGATGATCTTGATGTTGCAATAAAATGAGTTGTGGGACATTGTGGAAAATACCACAACACATCCTGTGGTGGTACCTACTGATGCTACTCTTCTTGCAGCTTACACCAAGAAGAGTATCAATTAGGCTAAGAGGATTATTCTTGATGCCATCAAGGAACATTTGATTCATCACTTGACGAGGAAGGAAAATGCCTATGAGATGTGGGAGTCTTTGACGAAATCATACCAGAGTACAAATGAAAACCGGAAGATGGTTTTGAGGGAAAAACTGCAGCGCATAAAAATGACGAAGGCTGAAAATGTGGTCACATATCTTACCAGGTTGACACATGTGAGAGATGAGCTTGGAGCTGTGGGGGAGGCCATAGTTGACAGTGAGCTTGTGAGAACAACATTGAATAGAGTTTCCAAACAATGGGCTGTTTTTGTAGGGGGCATTGGCCCTAAAGAGACTCATCAGCAGCTGCAAGGAGAGCCATGCTTCAGAGTTCGAGATGACTGATATCGGACCGATACACTATTTTTTGGGATTGGAGGTTTGGCAGGAGCCTAGACACATCTTCCTGGGATAGGGGAAGTATGTGTGTGACATTCTGAGGAGATTTTAGATGGAGGACAGTCGACCCATGACCACTCCTATGATTACCAACTGGAAGAAGCTTCATGCTTCTGAGTCACAATTGGTGGATTCCACTTTATATTGTCAATTGATCGGGTCATTGATGTATTTGGTCAATACCAGGCCAAATATTTGTTTTGTTGTCAACACTCTCAGTCAATTCATGGTGGAGCCTAGGAGAGTGCATTGGGTGGCAGCAAAACATGTGCTCAGGTATCTTTGTGGTACAATAGACTATGGTCTGGACTATCAGAGAGAAGATGGAGTTCGTATGGTTGGCTATACAGATTCAGATTGGGCAGGATGTGTCAGTGACAGGAAGAGTACTTCAAGGTGCTATTTCGAATTGGGCTCAGCAGTTGTGTCGTGGTTCATTCGGAAGCAAAATTCAGTGGCATTGAGTTCTACAGAGGCTGAGTATATGGCAGCCAGTTAGGCCAGTGGTGAGGCCTTTTGGCTTTGCAAGTTGCTGGTGGGATTGTTTGGTGTGCAGTTGAGGCCTACCATGATTTACTATGATAATCAAAGTTGCATTAAACTCTCGGAGAATCCAGTTTTTCATGACAGGTCTAAGCATATCGAGATTCGTTATCACTTCATCTGTGACTATGTTCAGAGAGGAGTTGTGGAACTACAGTACATATCTACAAAGGAGCAAGTTGCAGACATACTCAGCAAAGCATTGGGCATAGGCAAATTTGTATTTTTCAAGGACAATCTTGAAGTGGTGAGTAACACTTTCCTCGGTAAGAGGGAGTGTTAAAATTAAATTAAAAAGTACCTAGGCAAGTGTTTCTCATCACCTAGGTGCCTAAGGGGTGAGAAAGAGCCTAATGTGGACCCTAGTCATTTAATTTGTGAGATGCAAATTAAAAGGTGACTTTTTGAGACTTAGGGAAAGTGGGTGGATAAAGTGATTTTATCTCCACCGTTGATCTCATCTAATCTCTATTGTTGGATGAAGAGACTCTTCACCCTCCCCCATGAGGTCGATTAGGGAAAAGAGGGTGCACCCATTGTGAGTTGTTGAGACATTTTAAGAGAGAGTAAGAGAGCATTTTCGAGCTTGAGGAAGAGGCCATTTCTGTAAAGCTAAGGCAAGAGGTTCATCATACACAGGAGGTCATACAGTATGGATTTCGGGGTCCGTACAGTCTCTTGTTGGCACARAAATCGAGAAAGGAGAGCAACATTAAAGATTGGTCGTACAGTACGGATTTACACAGTCCGTATGGTTCAGTTTTTGGCACAAATTTCGAGGAAGATACAACCATTGTACACAGGCCATATAGTACAGATTTTTACAGTCCATACAGTCTCTTTATTGCATAGAAATCGAGGTGGGTTGCTATGTGTGTTTTCTAGAAAGTTTGGCATGGTTTTCTAGGAGGGATACCGCCATTAATACACCCAAAAATTTGTTGTTGTTGTTGGCACAAATTTTGAGGCATCCGTACAGCCATTTGGAGGCACAGAAAATGAGGAGCAGACCTGTACTTTGTTGCAGAAAATTCTGGAAAAGATTTTGAGGAGTTTTACTCATTTCCTGTGTGAAGACTTGGCACAGTTATCAAGATAAGTTTCTCATTAAATTTCTGAAGATGAATACGTTGTAACAGAATTTCTCTAAAGCTCTCAAATTATAAAAATTCCCTCACTGGTTTTCCCCTTGTGGATTTTTCCAGGGCCATTGTTAGACCAAAAATCAGTGTTATTTTTCCGAGTTTTTATGTGCTACTGATATATTTTATTTCTGCATTAAAAACGATGTTCAAAATCCTCATGTTTCAGTTCTGAAATTTATTTTCTGCTGAGTTTAATTGGATGTCATAAATCTGGGTTTGGGCATTAAACATTGGCTGAAAAATCAGCAAGACTGAAATTGGGTTGGGGTCTGAAATTTTACAATTTTGGAAGTTTTCATGTCAGCACATCTTTTTGTACTTCCAGGGCCGTTTTGGGGCCTTAAACAATGTTTTTTTGGCATGCCACAGTCAAATTGTAGATGGAGTTGAGTTTGATGGCATAATCTGTAGTTCTCGAAAAGACCTTTCCAACAGGCTATCACGTGCCTAAAATGAAGATCGTATGCAAAAGTTACGACCCCCGGAAGTTAATGTACTAACTTACCCAAACGAGGCCCACATGCCTTTTGCCGTTTCATCTCCTAGGGTTAGGTTTTTGGATGTCTAGGGTTTTGACATGCATATTTATCATAAAAAGGCCTTCAAAGCCTCATTGTAATCACCTTCTTGTGAATGAGCATAGCCGTCACATCTCTTCTCAAAGATAAAGCTGCCACCATTCTAGTGAGTCTTGCACTCTATATTTTTACAGTCTCTTTACAATTCTTTCATTAATAGAAATCAAGTATTGTTGTATTTCTCTGTTTCTAGCAATTTTCATGAGTATTTCATTGTAATATCTCTGCTTTCATTTCGTTCCGAAAATAATCTAGATCAGTATGTGTAGGAACATATCATACCAGGAGATGTTAAGGTTCTCATGCGCTCTACGGCGAGCACATGTCCCCATGTAGGAGCTAGATGTTACCCCCCAGCCAAGGGGTAACTAAGGAGATGATTTCTGGAGGCCTGTTAGTAGTAGACATGGAGTGTCGAGAGTCAGATGACCAGTTGAGCCCACATTGAGAAGACAGAGACCCTCCTCTCCACCACACATCACCATTCATCGTCAGCAACATAGCAACATCTGCCACACCAGCTTGGCTCGGAAAAGACAGTAGCTCTTGCTTCATGAGGTAACAAGTCCAGTCTCATGGTAAGTGTCACTTTAATAATTAAATCATTTGAGCTTGTTGCAAAGATTCATTTCTTGATTATGGAATGTTTTCTTGGAAAATATACCTTTTGTCTTATTTCACCTTGGTGGTTGACACGGTATCCTAGTAAGTTGGTCACCCTTGGGAATAGGGTTGCTACTAGGGGGTCTCCTTGAAGGGTATTCATACCATTCCCACTCATACTTACGACTTTCACACTTCTTCTCCTATGTTTCCTTAACTTTTGGGTTTTTGGGTTCATTGACCGCAAGAAGGGCGTGTACCCTCCATTTCATGGGAAGAAGGGGTTGAAGGCCTAGAGGTGTTATAGCTAGCACTGTAAAAGTCAAAAGCCATAATTTATCCTTCTAGATGCTTGTCCTAAGGTCCTGAGATCCATGAAACACTTTTACATAAAAACGAAGAACCTTTAAAAATAAAATAAATAAAAATGACCTGCTTGATGGGGGAATGCATTGTGGTGTCCTTTAATTTCCAGTGCATATGGCACTCAATGCGTTCTAACTTCAAGTGGCATTGCGGTGCTCTTTTTTCTTCGCATATTGCACTCAATGTTCGGACCATGAAAAAAAAATGAAAGGAGAATAAAGGGCCTGGAAAAATGTTGCATTGCAAACGAACGGATGTGGCACACCCTCCATAAAGCCACCAATAAATGAGACAATATGAGCCCTTGATATGTCAAGAACCCCATGCCCAAGAGTGCTACCCCCAATCCACCTCATATTCATTACATGGTCTAAGGAGGGTCTTCTCGGGAAACATTCCTTGACTTAGGGATTGGCCTATCCAATAGGGCACCATGACACCCCTCCCATATCTAAATTTGGCAAAGTTTATAAGATCTTTGAGCATTTGTTTAATTTGAAAAGGAGGGACTTAATGCATTTGTGTTTGGGTGGTTCTTTTATTAAATGTGGCTTACTTGGCATGATTCATATGACTTGTGGACCCTTGGAGGGTGTATTTGCTTGTCTTTGCAGGACCTTGTCCGGTGAAAGTCATTTGTGAAGGGACTAAACCACTTGGACCTTCATAGGGGCATGAAAGCCCACTAGATGGATCTTTCACCCCACACATTGAAGGCCTAGGATGATGAATGTTGTGCCTTGGATGATGTCTCTAGCACATTAATGAGGCTTGCGAACATGAAGAGAATAGGATGACCCTCCTATGCCCAAATGTTCCACTTGAGGGGACATTTGGCACATTTGGTGCACTTGGTGGTGTTGTGGGCTTGAAGCCCCACATTACAGCTTGATTTGGGGATGACATGGCACCTTCTTAGTTTGACATCCCAGCCTTTGGAGGCCTACTTCCACACGTGCCACCTTGGGGAGGAGCTTTATGAGCTTACATGCCATCATTTTATTATTTTTGGTCATTTTGTAGCCTATGTGGGAAAAAAGAGCAAAACGATTTGTTGATTAAGCATTGTAATTTTGGATTTAGCCTAAAATTATGGATTTAATTGTAATGTGGACAAACTATGACTTGGTTTTAATTCTATAAATAAAGGCAAGTCATTTTTCCCTTGGACATAAATCATCACTTGATAATATTACTCTTTGGATTGCAATTTCGACCCTCTTGGAGAATTTTGACCTCTCTTTTTCTTCTGTAAATGGATGTAATACTTGTTTATTGGAGCATTAAAGACTCGCAACTTCTCTTGGATGGTTTTATTTGGAAAATTGTTGGATGATTCTTGGTATTAAGGGTTTTCTTGCACGTTATCTCTTGGATTTGGTGAGTAATTTCTGCAATTTATTGTCATCTTGCCTGTTTAAATTCAAGAAAATTATCTTAAAATCCTAGGAGTAAAAGGGCCTACATCCTCCACCAAAATTTGTTCTTCCTTGCTATTGAAA
>ML782783.1:678751-705981 GCA_009831015.1 Picea engelmannii
AATTTTGGGACAGCGGGGTTTCTTGCTGATTTCCCTCTTGTTTTGGGGCTTATTTCATCATATATTGTCTTGCTTTGGATTATCTAACATTTTTTTTGAAGGTACTATCAATTTTTTTTTTGAAGATATTTTAATCGTGACCTATAGGGCTGGTTCCTTCAACTCTTGGCCTCTCCCTTGCAATCCCCCTATGGTCACCTAGGAAGCCTCCCTTGTGTTGGAATTTTCCATCACTAAAATGAGGAGTATCATAGCTCTTGAGGTGACAATGATAGGTGTCCCCCACTGTGTCACACATTTGTTGTTTGAGTTGCGCTTTGCCCTAACTAAAAATTGTGCGATAACAATAATAATAGTCCTGCAATAAATGTCATGCAAGATCTCTTAAGCATGACATTGCTTCGCCCCCAGTAAGAAATCCCATGAGTTGAAGAGGATTTTGAGTCCAATGTCGTAGAAAACGACAGAGAATTTGAAATTCAGAGGATTATTGTGGATAAGTTTGAAAAACCAATGCTAAGAGCAAGGACAAGCATAAGGACAAATCAAGGGTCCCTAGTTTGCATGTAGGCTACCATGTGCTTACTTCGTCATTAGTATTAGACAGTAGAAATTTTTTTCTCTAAATTCATTGTGTAAATAGTGATTTTGAATAGTTTTTATACTTATTTCATTTGGGTATAGTCTGTGTTAAGTGTAATTTTAGGGTCAAGTTGTATGCTCCTGGTGCTCAGGAAATATCCTACTATGAACATATTAAGAGACTCCATGAGGAGAATGGTTGTTTATATGCTTACTTTGTAGATCTTATTGTTGATTTTACTTGTCAAACCTAGCACCCGACAATTATTCCTAATAAAATCACTTTATTGAACAACTGCACAACTAGGTTATCAACTAAAATTTAGCGGAAGCATAAACAACAGAAACCATAACACATGCACAAGATATTTCAGGTATATACCCCTGGAAAAACCCTTGTGAGAAAACCAATTATGAGTTTTATTATTATTGGGCTCCCTTCCTAGGATAATGGCCCTCAGAAGATTATAATACAACGATAGCCTAGCCCACCTGCCTGCTATCTCCCTTGTTGCCCCTTTGCACACTTCCTCAACCCTGCCCATTCAAACACAAGTACACGAGCAAGACTCCCTCTTGCTCCTATGCATTCATTGTGTGCCTCTCTCTCTCCTTAGATCTGCTTTTATAATCCCCTAATGACTAAAACCCTAACTCTAGATCTCGATCTCCAAGATTAGATATTTCCTCTCACGATCTAATGGTCATGACTTAATCTCTCGTTGAAATGACTTAAATCACTTAAGTCATTCAACCTTACAAAAGTCACTTTAGTCATTACATAAAAGCCACTTTAACAATCTAGAAAGTGTCGCTTAGACACCTCCACATGTCAGTCCCCGCCAATGCGTAAGTACTTGTCCGAGCTACCCCAAAAGATAACACTCCGTCTTAGCGAGGAAGGTACTTATGGAAGAACCTCCTCCTAGATCAATCTCTGACGCCATTAGATCTGTTGCTGCTATGGCTTCTCCCTGTAAACTAGAAGACCCCCCTGCAACCTACGTTGCAATCTGATTTGATATGCGATCCAAGATTCCATTGGATCCCACTATAGGTTGTCCCAACACCCTGTACATCATACCCTCCCTGATGCCAATCCTCTAGGTGCTGCATCCTAGGTATCTTCTCCCTCTGATAGTATGAGTACCTGTCCATCCTCGAACGTAACTGCATACCCCATGTCCTCCATGACTAATATTGAGAGAAACTTCAGCGCTGGGACATATATCACTCCTGCCACCTCCAAAGAACCACCTGACTCTAGCTGAAATTAGACCCATCCAACCCCCTTTACTACATGCATGGTGCCGACCTCACTGCCCGCATGGTAGTTTGAGCTCGTCTCTGAAACACTAAGGAACATCGACCTCATTCTTGTTATATGGCGAGATGATCCAATGCTACCATCTCGACAACCTTCTCAAATTTGGCCTTCTGGACCTGCTACTCGGTCCTACTTCTCGGACCCTTGCTCAATGTTGCCTGCAGTCTCTCATTGTTGCTCGAGTCCTTTTCTAGGCTGCCCAGATCTTTTCTAGGCACTGCTCGACTATCTCAGCCTGCTTCCCAACATTTATACACACTGTCCGAAAAATTCTTGGTAGTTTGTCCGTTGTTTGGGTGCTTCCTGAACCTCTATCGGCTTCCCAGATGCCCTCTCGGCTCTCTTCTGCCCTGTTTGGCTCAACCAACGACTACTGCTTTTTCTACATTGCACCCTCCTGTTACCGACCGTCACTTAACAATGGCCCACTGTCCTGCTGAATTCACGGTTGGCTCTCGGCGACAAGAAGCTCGACCCGACTGGCTATTATAGCAACGACGACCTACTCTGACAGCTACTGGCTCTGGTGCCACTCGTGTCTCTTAGCTCCTTGTGTCTAGGCTGCTATGCTCACCCATGCAACTGCCCAAAGCTCCTCGTCTCCCAGCTCGGGCAGATTCTCTAACCCGTGACCCCTCCGCAACCTTCACTTATCGACAACTTACTTCGGCGGTTCCTATCCTTCGCATGAGGCTGTTTGTAGATTCCAACGACTACCAGCCTTCTCGGCTCGACTACTACCTCCGTCTACGTCCCTCCAACACGAATCTCAATGCTTCTACAATTTCACAGCCCGCGAACTGATGGTTGTTGCTACAGGTTGGCGGCTTTTACTGCCGGCCTTACCTCCACGTCCACCTTTAGCTCTCGCCCATTGCTAATCCTTTTTGTTGTTGGCTGCTTTTCCCAATGGCTCCAACTCTCACCCGTGCAATGTCCTACCTCACGACGATTTCTTTCTCGTGTTGTTCGCGGTTGGCTTTCCCAGCTTCCACAGTCTCTATCGCCCCTGCTCCAACAAGATCCAACCTGCTGTCACCACCAACAACTTCAACAACTGTTTGTCACTTCCTTCAATCTGTCGTTGGATCGTTAGAACACACGCCCTCAACTAGTCGGTGGCTCCATGCTGCTTGGAAGTTATCCTTTTTTCCATATTGGCGTCTTGCTCAGCGGATCCTCCTCGAAAACCTTTCTCTGTTGGTCGATCAACACATTCAGTCGGTTGTTTCTTTGTTTTATGTTGCACGTCCGTGTGGTTCTAGCACCCTCCACTCAACCATTATTTTCTTTGTGGCTGCAAGTTGCAACAATAGATATGTCAAGTCTTGGAATTTCGACCTGAGCGACCCCTACAACAGCTTCAACAACTTGCGCTCGGACTGTCCACCTTGGATTCAGAATCTTCTACCCGTGAACTTGCTACCACTCTGCAACATCCAACACTCAGCATAGTCGTACGGTTGTACGACAATGACTATACAATTTTTTTTTCTTTTTTTCTAATTAACCCCGATCCCGCAGCGCCAAACTTGGAAAAAAAATTCCTACAAGTCTATCTTCTTGTTGCCAAATTTTTTTCTCGTGCTCATGGTTTCCTTAGAGTTGCCTTTAGGCTTTGGGAAAGTACAGATTGTGCAATAACATGAGGTGTCCCTAGATTGGCATAAAATAGAGGTGGCCCTATCACTATCACCCCAACAGGGTACCTCTTTCTCTTTAGGAAGAGGAGAAAACCTCACTCCAAGGGAGACGTCCCTGGACCTAGTTGGTTGATGAAGGGTAAAGATCAGGTAAAACCCACCCCTCTCTCTAGGTCACTCAAGGAAAGAAGTCACTTGGTAAAGTTCAAGGGGGTAAATGGAAATGAATGGTACCTACCCTTTACCAATGAAATATCAAACGTTAGCAATAAAAATGATTTCAATAATTATGATCAATGACTTCTTAGATGAATTATGTGCTACTAAAACAAGTTATATAAAACAAAGATAAAATTATAGTAGCAACAATGTTTCGGAAATTGCAAGTTATGATGACAAAAATGATATAAATACTTTGCAATTTGATAGTACTTTGTCACTTACAATTTGAAGATTAAAACAAGTCAATAAGTGACTTCAATGGGCTGTCAAAACACTTGTAACAACGGTAAAATAAATAATGACGACAACAGCAAAACCACTCCAAAAAAGTACTTAAGTTCGGAAATTAAACAACTATTTCAACACTTATTGATTATAACTTGCCTAGTACAAGTTCTGGGTGATCTATCAATCAAAAAATGAGTTTAGCAGGCTGTCAAAAGTGACTGCAACAACAACAAATTAATAATGATGAAAGCAACAAACAAGCTTCAGAAATGTACTTTGCTGAGGCAATTGAACATACACTTTAGCATTAATTGATAATAGCTTGCCTAGTACAACTTCTGGGCAGTTTATAAGACAGTTAGCATGCTGATATTGGCTTCAAATAATGGTTGTAACAGAGGTTAGAACAACAACAAATTAGCTATTAGTATTTCTAGACTAGGTTAGCAAGTTAGTTCAGGTTACTAGGAGCTTCAAGGAAGAGAGTTTGAAAGTTGTTTTGATCAACTTTCCAACAAAAGAGACAAGCGACTAGTGCCTTTAGGGTTTGTGGAGTCAATTATATCAGCACATTAGCTTGGAGAGACAACAATGATTATACTTGCCTAAAAGATAACAAGGTGGAAGCTTGAGAAGTAGTACCTTAAGTTCTCAAGCACCAAGCCTCAAAGAGATGTTTCAACTAGGGTGTAGGCACTTCTAGGCCCTAATGATTTCTCCTATCCTTAGACTCTTGAAAAATATTTAATGCAATAAGAACTAGACAAAGTTTCTCAAGTGCTAGAACTTTAGGGCTCTAGAAGTTTGTCTAGACAAGATCTTCTTAAGCAAAACTACCAAAATAAAGAGCAAGAAAGAAGCACCCTATGTTTCTTACTCTTAGGGTTTCAAGTAGGCAATTTCATAATCTTGCATACGAACAAGTAAACATACCATAGACATTTATCATGAAATGAAAATTGCAGATTTACTTACTTCACCAAGAATAATCAAGCACAAAAACCCTAGATTTGCCAAAATTTCACCAAGAAATGATCCAAAATAGCCTCCAAGCAAGTCTGCCTTGGTAATTTCAGCCAATAACCCCTTTAGGGCGAAAATTTCAGTCCCCCCTCTTGTGAGAGGTGAGTCATGATCAAAATGAATGTCACTTTTTGTTTATTTATAAAACAAATTGACCTTAATTAAGTTTTAGGTCAAAACAGACAGGCCGACCTGGCCAGTTTCTTACAAAATTAAATTCTGGACAAAATAAAATAAATTTGCATGTAAAGACCCTCCTAGGGGTGACGTCATACCCTTCGAGGGTGACGTTGGACCTCTGTCATGGAACATTGGGCTCAAGGATTGAAACATTGGGCCTCCAAAGGGCAAAACCCTGCCCACACGTGCCAATAACCTCAAGATTACCCCCAAGGTGACAACCACTGCATGTAGAAACGTCTAGGGATGCATGGGTGACATCCAAGGCCTCCAATGGCCAACATTCAGGTGGGAAAGGCACAACTGCCTGGGTCTTGGTCCACCAAAGTGCCTCCAAAGGCAACGTCCTTCTTCTTCCTGGCAGAACACCTTCATCTTCACCCAACCTCCTGTTGAAGATTACAGTTGCGTGAGACATTCTCCAGGACACAGGTTGATTGAGTCGACTTGAGAGAGAGCCCCTGAGAAGGGAGTGTGGTTCCTATATGAGACAAAACTGGAACGTAGTGATGGCCTCCTCCTTAGACAGAGTTGAGAATAACTCCGGATGATTCTACTGTGTAACGCAGTGAGAAAGGAGATATGTTGAGTTGGACGTGCCTGTGGCTAAGCACAAGGTGAACATGTGAATTCCCATAGAATTGGGTGCATCGTCACGAGACAGAGATGAAGATGATGTATTAGCCTCCTCTGAGCAGAGAGTGGAGATAATGAACTCTAGATGACTCTTCTGTGTAATGCAGTGGGAAAGAAGATCTGTTGAGTGGACGTGCCTGTTGACGAGCACATGTGAACGTGATCCTAGTGGCTGAGCACTAGTGAGAGTGGCTCTCCTATGTAATGCAGTGAGATAGAGTTATGGACATCCCTATGGATGTGCCCCTAGTGGCTGAGCACTAGTGGGTGTATGATATCCCTTGCTATATTTTTCAAGAGTTAGACCTGCCTCACCTTAATGTAATTGATAATTAATGTAAAAGATAATTAATCTGGTTAATATTAATTATATTGTGAGATACAGAGGTAGACCCTGTTGTGCCAATCGAAACTTTTCTTGACAGGTCAAGTCTAATATAAGTAAAGGTAAATTTCCCATTGAGGAATCATATCTTTTGTGTGAGTTTGGAAAGTTCAACAAGTACATCTTCTTGGGAAAAGTGCACACCTCTCTTGGGCGCTAGTCTTCTAGGGTTTGGAAGCACCCTCTTGTGTGCTAGGTTTTCTTGGTGGTGAAGGTCTTTCTCTTGAAGAATATAGTAAAGGATTTGGCTGGGTTTTCTTCCCTTGTTGAGAAGGGTTTCCCAGGATACTTCTTGTGTACTTGTGCTTGGTGTTTCTTCTTATAATCTTGGTTGCTACAACATAATTGATTATGGTTTAAGTAAAATGTTAAAATGGAATGAACTTCATGCTTAAACCTTGTCTATTGAAAAACCAACATGGTATCAGAGCATAGGTCTTGAAGAACCCTTGCACAAGCATTTTAAAAGGGTAAATCGTCCTCCTTTGGCAGTGCTATGCGGCCTCAAGGGTTTCTGCAGAAATCCATACGGACCTCACTTAATTAGCCTTTTCAACACTTTACAAGTGGACGTTGAAGCTAAAACTTGGACCAAGTTGTGTGGCCTCTCTCAGCTCATCTCCAGAGAACTTCAAATTAAAAATCCGAGGATTTTGAGTTTTCGGCCGTAGGGTTTCTATTGTGCCGAAATTTTATACAAAATCTTGACCTTAGGGTTTCTGCAACTTTTTTGAAGAAACGTTTCAACTCAACAAGCATTCTTGTGATACTCTCAAAAGTTGATTGTTGGCAGTCATAAGCCTAACATAACCATTAGGTTTTCTAAATCCAGTTGGCGAGAGTTTCAGAAGAAATCCGAACAAATAAAGAACAAAACTTTAGTAGAAGATAGGCTTGATGGAGCAAGCAACTTCAGCTCCTGGAAGTCAAGGCTTCAAGTCACCCTTGAAGAAGATGACCTATTGGATGTGGTAACAAAAAATTTACCAGATACAACTACCGATGAAGAAAAGAATATAAGAAAGGAAGAAGATGTCAAAGCAAGAAAAATAATCATCTACTCAGTAAGAGACCATCTCTTACCTCGTATTGCCAATCTGAAAACAACTTATGAAATGTATGAAGCATTAAAAGAAATGTTTGAAAGTGACAACACCCTCAAATCTCTTACCTTGAAGAGCCAACTTCAAAGTACCAAGATGACGAAAGGTGATACAGTTGCTATTTTCTTTATGAAGATATCAGAGATTAAAGACAGCTAGAAGCCATTGGAGAAATCATGTCCGACAGAGAACTTGTCTTATCCACTCTTAATAACCTTCCAAAACATTGGGAGCCTTTTCTTCAAACTATCAGTGGAAGAGAAAGTCTACCAACCTTTGATCTTCTGTGGACAAAATGTACTCAAGAAGAACTTAGACTTAGAAATAGAGGAGTGGAAGACTCCCCTAATGAAAATCATGCTCTTGCACTTCATACAAAGAAAGGAGGAAGATTCAAAAGAAACTTCAGACAAACATTCAGAGATGAGAAATCTTCATTAACCTCAGGACCTAATCAAAGAAGAGATGTTTCAGAAATTCAGTGCTTCAAATGTGACAAATATCGGCACTATGCAAGAAATTTTCCAGCCTGGAAGAAGGGAAGACAATATGCTTCCACCGCTGACATTGATCGAGATCCACCTCAAAAGAGTGAAGATAAGAGAGAGGAGAAGTACTTTCTCTAAACCAAACTAAAAACTAAACATGACTACAAACCCAGGTAAATCATTTGATCTCTAATTTTTTAGTTGATTGCATTCTTAATAAGTGAAGAGTATTATCCCCAATACGGGACCCCTCAAGACTTGGACCATTATCCCTGGTACGGAAGTCCAAATCTAATTTGATTAATTATTATGCTGGTCTAAGAAGACATAAAAGATCTAACAAACAAATAAAGAAGACTTCCATCCTTCAGACTTCAGAGAGAGTTGCTTGACTCAGAGGGAGTCAAAACAAAATGAACAGAAGGAAGAGATAATACCTTCTCCCTCTTCAGCAGTTCAGAGGGGGACAAACATTATTCCAACTGATCCAGTTGATATGCCCAGAGATATTGCAGTAGGGAATAAATGGCCTACCCAGGCTCAACAAACTCTGCAGGAGACAGAGAAACATAAAAGCCCTCAAGGGACATCCTGAGAAAGAAAAAGAGATTTTCTTTAAGCTACTCTTCAGCCATGAGCCACATCATTGATTCTAAGCCTTCTTGACATGAAGAAGCAACATGTGAACAGTTATGGCAAGTTGGCATGAATGATGTATGAGATATTGTTCAGAAACCAGAAGGGAAGTCTGTAGTGACTTCGAAGTGAATTTATAAGATCAAAGCATGCAACTAATGGAAGTATCGAGAAATACAAAGCAAGATCTATAGCCAGACGATTCTCACAAACAGAGGGAGTTGTCTCTGATGAGACACTTGATACAGTAATCCCGATACACTTACATCCGTATTACCATCCATGAGTTGGAAACTATATAAGATGGATGGATTCTTGATGAGTTTGGGTTTCAACAAGAATGTTGTTGATCCAAACCTATGTTATTACAATGTTGGTGACGAGAGCCTGATTTTGATGACTTATTCAAAAAGTCTTGTTGTTGGATACAAGTAATCTTTGACTTCATATTTCGAGATGAAGGATCTGAGTATGATACACTACTTGGGACAAGAAGTATGACAAAGAACCGATGAGACTTTTCTTGAGTCAAGGAAAGCATACAGCGAGAATATTAAATAAGTTTAGTATGACAAAATGCAAAACCACCGTGATGGATTTGAAGAAAATGAATGATGATGATTCAAACGAGATTGATCCACAGCTGATTGGACCATTGATGTATCTAGCTAACACCAGACCTGATTCATGCTATGCAATGAATGTGCTTAGACAATCCATGAGTTAGCCGAGACATACTCACTTGATAACAGGAAAGCATGTATTGAGATATGCCTCCAGTGTAAACTTGAGTTTGCAGGATATGAAGATACAGATTGAGCAGAGAGTACAGTGGACCGAAAGAGAACATCTAGTTGTTGTTTTACCATGAAGGTTGTCATGGTTTCCTAGTGCAGCAGGAAACAAAATCTTTGTGGCCTTGAATAGCACAGAAGCAGAGTATGTATCATTGAGTGTGCGAAGCAGTGCGACTTCATAAGCTTTTGACAGATTTACTTGATCATGAGATGGATTCTATGATGATAACCAGAGCTATGTGTAAAGCTCTTTGAGAACCTAGTGTTTCATGATAGATCGAAACACGTTGAGATAAAATATCATTATATCAAAGACATGATGCAGAGGATAATAGTACACATACAGTGCCTTCCTACACATGAGCAGATTGCAGACATCTTCACCAAATTAGCTTGGTGAAGGATACCTCCCTAGTTGAGAGGGAGTGTTGATGACTACAGCCAAGACAAAGTTCAAGGTACATCCGAGTGAGACTTGGCCTGATGAAGAATGCCTCCCTAGCTAAGAGGGAGTGTTGATGATTACAGTTGTGTGAGACATTCTCCAGGACACAGACTGATTGAGTCGACCTGAGAGAGAGCCCCTGAGATGGGAGTGTGGTTCCTATCTAAGACAGAACTAGAATGTAGTAATGGCCTCCTCCTTACAGAGAGTTGAGAAGAACTCCAAATGATTCTACTATGTAACACAGTGAGAAAGGAGATATGTTGAGTTGGACATGCATGTGGCTGAGCACAAGGTGAACGTGTGAATTCCCATAGAGTTGGGTGCATCATCATGAGACAGAGATGAAGATGATGTATTAGCCTCCTTTGAGCAGAGAGTTGAGATGATGAACTCCAGATGACTCTCCTGTGTAATGCAGTTGGAAAGAAGATCTGTTGAGTGGACGTGTCTGTCGACGAGCACATGTGAACATCTAGTGGCTGAGCACTAGTGAGAGTGGTTCTCCTATGTAATGCAATGAGATAGAGTTATGGACATCCCTATGGATGTGCCCCTAGTGGTTGAGCACTAGTGGGTGTATGAGATCCCTTGCTATATTGTTCAAGAGTCAGACCTACATGTAACCCTAATTGTAATGTAAAGGGTACAGGGCAGTCTCACCTTAATGTAATTGATAATTAATGTAAAAGATAATTAATCTGGTTAATATTAATTATATTATGAGATAGAGAGATCGACCCTATTGTGCCAATAGACACTTTTATTGACAGGTCAAGTCTAATATAAGTAAAGGTAAATTCCCCATTGAGGAATCATATCTTTTGTGTGAGTTTGGAAATTTCAGCAAGTACATCTTCTTGGGAAAAGTGCGCACCCCTCTTCGGAACTAGTCTTCTAGGGTTTGCAAGCACCCTCTCCTGTGCTAGGTTTTCTTGGTGGTGAAGGTCTTTCTCTTGAAGAATATAGCAAAGGATTTGGCTGGGTTTTCTTCCCTTGTTGAGAAGGGTTTCCCGTGATACTTCTTGTGTACTTGTGCTTGGTGTTTCTTCTTGTGATCTTGGTTCCTGCAACATAATGGAATGAACTTCATGCTTAAACTTTTTCTATTGAAAAATAAACACCCCATGTCTGGGGTCTCAACATCCATCAAATGGGCTTTGAGCCCTCATGAAGGTCTGAGCTAGTCATCTCTCCATGTACCTGTTCACTCGGAAAGGTCCTGCAAAGACAACAAGTACGTCCTCCAGGGGTCCATAAGTTACAAGCATCACAATACGTAAATCACATCTTATAATTAAAATGCCCAAACATGTGCACTAATTCCCCCTAAACCCAAACAAATGCTCAAAACGTTATGCAACTTGACAAGTATAGGGTTTAGAATGGTCTCAGGGTGTCCTATTGGGCCAATCTCCCTTAATTCAAGGTCGTTTCTCTAGCGGAGCTTGATCCAAATCATGCAAGCGTATGAGGTGGTGAGGGGAAAACCTTTGGGCATGGGGTGCATGTGATAGTAGGGAAATGTAACACTCACCTATGTGTGCCTTTGTTGAGGGTGAGATGCACCCTGTCATGGATGCAAATGTTTCCAATCCCACTGATGTCCATTTATTCTTTTTATCTTTGTTTTCTTCTTTTAGCTTTCTTTCTTCATGCTACAAGAAAAGAGTTCATGGCCACCGCCCTGCCTTGGTGACCAACTAGTGGCAGTGTCACCCACAAACATTTCATGGAAATGAGAAGGTTGGCTCGTGATGAGACCCTCTTTCTCTTGGCCATGCAACCAAGAGCCACTACCCTAGCTTGGTGACTAGTTGGGTGGTAGTGTCATACCGCTACATGTTCATGGTCATGATAGGTCGGCTCATGATGAGACCTCTTATCCACCAACAAATGCCTTGAGTGTTTTATTCATATGTGGGTCCTCTTTTCTTGCTGAGAAGCGTTTCAGTGCTTTCTCGGGGATCCCTAGGCAAAGTATCTCGAAGGTTTAAATTCTGCTCTTAACTTTTGCCAGTTACATTGCCCCTTGTGCCTTTAGGCCCTTCTTGCCATGATGGTACAACCATTTCCAAGTGGAGCCTCCCCCAATGCCCAAAAATGTGGATAGATGGAGGGGATAAAGATGGAAAATGGTAAGTATGGAGGGAACGGGTGATGGCTCTTCAGAGATCCACTAGGTAACAACCTATCCTAAAGGGAAACCAACTTACTAGGGAACCATGTGACCCTCCCAAGTTTGAACAAGGAAAAGAGAATAAAGTCAAGCAAATGTTATGAAATCAAGAAAGATTCAATGCAACACGTTTAAATGTTTTAAAAATCAGAGCGATATATACCATGATACCCAGACTTCTTACCTCATGGAGCAAGACTGATTGCCATTTTAGGACCAGGACGGTGTGATGGATATTGTTGTCGATGGTATGTAGGCTCTGCTGTGGAAAAAAGGGTCCCTTTGGGGCCATGCTCAAGCTGTCTAGCTCTCGGCACTCCATGTCTAGGACCTGTGGGCCTTGAGACATGATCTCCTTAGTTACCCCTAAGTTTGGGGGTAACAATTCCATATAAAATCACTTTATTAAACAACTGCATAGCTAGGTTATCAACTCAAATTTAGTGGAAGCATAAATAACAGAAACCATAACACATGCACAAGATATTTTGGGTAAATACCCCTGGAAAAACCCTTGCGGGAAAACCAATTCTGAGTTTTATTATTATTGGGCTCCCTTCCTGCGATAATGGCCCTTAAAGGATTACAATGCAGCGATAGCCTATCCCACCTGGCTGCTATCTCCCTCGCTACCCCTTTGCACACCTCCTCAACCCTGCCCACTCAGGCACAAGTACATGAGCAAGACTTCCTCTTGCTCCTATGAAATCAAGAAATATTCAATGCAACACGTTTAAATGTTTTAAAAATCGGAGCGATATATACCATGATACAAGGACTTCTTACCTCATGGAGCAATACTCATTGCCATTTTAGGACCAGGACGGTGTGATGGATATTGTTGTCGATGGTATGTAGGCTCTGCTGTGGAAAAAAGGGGCCCTTTGGGGCCATGCTCAAGCTGTCTAGCTCTCGACACTCCATGTCTAGGACCCGTGGGCCTTGAGACATGATCTCCTTAGTTACCCCTAAGTTTGGGGGTAACAATTCCATATAAAATCACTTTATTAAACAACTGCATAGCTAGGTTATCAACTCAAATTTAGTGGAAGCATAAATAACAGAAACCATAACACATGCACAAGATATTTTGGGTAAATACCCCTGGAAAAACCCTTGCGGGAAAACCAATTCTGAGTTTTATTATTATTGGGCTCCCTTCCTGCGATAATGGCCCTTAAAGGATTACAATGCAGCGATAGCCTATCCCACCTGGCTGCTATCTCCCTCGCTACCCCTTTGCACACCTCCTCAACCCTGCCCACTCAGGCACAAGTACATGAGCAAGACTTCCTCTTGCTCCTATGAAATCAAGAAATATTCAATGCAACACGTTTAAATGTTTTAAAAATCGGAGCGATATATACCATGATACAAGGACTTCTTACCTCATGGAGCAATACTCATTGCCATTTTAGGACCAGGACGGTGTGATGGATATTGTTGTCGATGGTATGTAGGCTCTGCTGTGGAAAAAAGGGGCCCTTTGGGGCCATGCTCAAGCTGTCTAGCTCTCGACACTCCATGTCTAGGACCCGTGGGCCTTGAGACATGATCTCCTTAGTTACCCCTAAGTTTGGGGGTAACAATTCCATATAAAATCACTTTATTAAACAACTGCATAGCTAGGTTATCAACTCAAATTTAGTGGAAGCATAAATAACAGAAACCATAAAACATGCACAAGATATTTCGGGTAAATACCCCTGGAAAAACCCTTGCGGGAAAACCAATTCTGAGTTTTATTATTATTGGGCTCCCTTCCTGGGATAATGGCCCTTAAAGGATTACAATGCAGCGATAGCCTATCCCACCTGGCTGCTATCTCCCTCGCTGCCCCTTTGCACACCTCCTCAACCCTGCCCACTCAGGCACAAGTACATGAGCAAGACTTCCACGTGCTCCTATGCACTCAGTGCGTGCCTCTCACTCTCCTTAGATCTACTTTTATAATCCCCTAATGACTAAAACCCTAACCGTAGATCTCAATGGCCAAGATTAGATCTTGCCTCTCACAATCTAATGATCACGACTTAATCTTTTGTTCGATGACTTATATCACTTAAGTTACTCAACCTTACAAAAGTCACTTTAGTCATTACATAAAAGTCACTTTAACAATCTAGAGAGTGTCGCTCGGACACCTCCACATGCCAGACACCGCCAATGTGGAAGTACTTGCCCGAGCTACCCTAAAAGATAACACTCCCTCTTAGCAAGGAAGGTACTTCTGGAAGAACCTCCTCCTAGATCAATCTTGTTATATGGCGAGATGATCCAACGCTGCCATCTTGACAACCTTCTCAAATTTTTCCTTCCGAACCTGCTATCCGGTCCCACTACCTGGACCCCTGCCCAATGTTGCCCGCGGCCTCTCGATGTTGCCCAGGTCCTTTTCTTAGCTGCCCAGAGCTTTTCTTGGCACTACCTAGCTATCTCAACCTGCTACCCAACATTTTTGCTCACTGCCTGGAAATATTCTGGGTATTCTGCCTGCTGACCGGGTCCTTGCCGGACTGTTGGATGCCCTCTCGGCGCTCAGCGACCCTGTTTGGCTCAACCGACAACTATTTCTTTTTCTACACTGCACCCTCCCACTGTTGGTCGTCACTTACTAGAGGCCCATTGTTTTGTTGACTTGGCAGCTGGCTCGGCACGCCATGCTGTTACAGTAGTGGTGACCTGCTCCAACGACCGCTGGCTTTGGTGCCATCTGCGTCTCCCAGCTCCACGCAGTTAGGTTGCTCTGCTCACCCACACAGGCGCCCAAAGCTCCTTCCCTACCAGCTCGGGTGGATTCTCTAACCCATGACCCCCACGCAACCTTCACTTGCCAACATTTTACTTCGACAGTTCCTATTCTTCATGTGACGCTGTCTGCAGATTCTGGCGGATACCAAATTGCTCAACTCAACTACAACCTCCATCCGCGTCCCTCTAGCACAAATATCAACGTTGCTACCATTTCACAGCCCGCGAATTGGCGATCGCTGCTACCGGATGGCGGCTTTCGCAGTCGGACTTACCTCCACGCCTGCAGCTTCTCCATTTCTGTCCTTAGCTCCAGCCCGCTGCTAATCTTTTTCGTCGTCGATGGATTTTCCCAAAGGCTCCAACGCTCATCTACGCGTTGTCCTACCTCACGACGATTTCTTTCTCGTGCGACCGACTTTCCCAACATCCATAGTCTCTACCGCCCCTGCTCCAAGATCCAACATGCTGTCACCACCGACGACTTCAACAACTGTCCATCGCTGCCTTCAATCTATCATCGGATCGTTAGAACACGCGCCCTCAACCAACCAGTGGCTCCACGCTACTTGGCAGATGAACTTTTTTTCCACGCTGGCGTCTTGCTCAGCCGATCCTCCTCGACAACCTTTCTCTGTTGCCCGATCAACACACTCGATTGGCGGTTTCTTTGTTTTATGTTGTGTTGTCGTCCGTATACACACTTGCAAACGTGAGCTAGGTCCTGCTCACTTAGTGTCCTTGGAGGCACAATGCCTAGGTTCAAAGCCCACGTTGTCACACTGGCTTGAACCTCTTTCGTCTAGTCTTACTCCTAGGGAAGCCAAGGGGGGTAGACCCTAGTTTCTAGATGAGATTAAGAGTTTAAGTTCTAGGAGTTGTTTTTAATTTGTTAAGTTTTTGGGGAGCCTAACCTATGATGCTAAAGCAACGATGCAAGATGCAAGAGTTTGTATGTCAAGCAACCCTTTCCCTAGGTCAACTAAGACTAGTGTCTAAGGTTGGGCAAGGGGTCAACTAGATGTAAGGGTGTTTCGTTACAATATGATTACAAAGATTACAAAAGAATAGTTACTCCACAAAATTGTTAGATACAAGTACTTACAATAAAGAATGTTAAATACAAGATGATACAATGCAACAAGCTAACCACGTTTTGTTTAAATGTGCAGGATATTAAAGAAGATCAAGGCATAAGCATCATCAACACATTAAGCCTAAGCATGCCCCAATAGCACTTACTCTATTGGACTGCTCCTCAATGGCAACATCAACATTATAAATTCACAAGGACACTTCAAAGATTTAGGAGCCTAAACACAAGTGTTCCACAAAGATCAAGATACTTAGTTGATTAACCACAAAGCATTACTTGTAAATGAGATTGAAATATTAAGTTGCAAGTATTAAACCTTAATGCATGTCAATTTAAACCAAGGTTGACCAATACTTAGTGAGTTAAGGGTTTTTAATATTTGAAATATTTTAATTACCCTAACTAGGTGTTTGACCAAAAACCTCCTCCCCCGATTGCCAAATGGTTGTTGGATGCTCAAGAAGTGAGGCAACGAGGCCTACCCTAGCTTCACAAGTCAACCCTAAGGACCGAGTACTTTCCGGAAAGAACGTCACGCGCCGTGAGACTGTCCCCGGCCTAGCACCTTACGTGGCCCTCCTCAATCCCCGTTTTAGATGGTGGTTTAAGGTACCATATTAAGTCTATTAAGTTGGTATATCAAATGGTTAGACTTTTAGGTGTATTAGAGAGTGTTTTAATGACTTTTAGATGCCTTAAATTGGTGATTTTATGCCAAAACCGAAACTTATTGCAGCTTATAAAGTGTGTTATCTAAGCATGAAAATGAAGCACTTTAACAAATGTAAAGCAAGTAAAAGCAAGTTGAATAACGATTTAGTTCATCACCATTTATTAAACCATTAACATGGAAAGCTTGTTATGAAAAAATGCTAATGTACAAGGGCAAGAACAACTTGCCAAAGAAAAGGAGAGAGACTCAAGCTTATTACCACTTATCTTATGTTTGTTGAACCATTAAGAGAGAAGCATTAAGTGTGAAAGAAAAGCTTGAAACTTTAGATGTGTGCCTACACTATCAACATATCCAACAATACATTAACTTAAGTGTGATGGCAAATGGCCTTAATTATGAGATAGTATGAGAAAGAAAAACCACTTATTCTACCATCAAAGCATTAATCATTTAGTGTGTTGGATCAGAGCATGTAAACAAGATAGATCTTAAAATGGCTTAAAACATGCAAGTAGATTAAGCAAGTTGATTATGCTCCAATGGCTTAAGCTAAGGATTAATGTGTGAAAAGATCTAGATCTAGAATATTTTAACCATTAAAGCATTTGAAACCCATCAACACATTACTTACCCTATCCTTACGAGTTTGGGGGTTTCTCTCCCAAGGTGTAGGCAATTATTAAACTTAGAAAAAGTTTGAAAGAGAAAAGGAAAAGCAAGACAAACTACTCAATGGTACAAGGTAGAGGCAAGCCTACCTTTATTGTGCCGAAGAGGTTGAAAGGAGAGTAAGCAACACACCTATTAACAATATGCTCACTAACCCCCACGTCCTAGCTTATAAGATGACTTAGAAGTGATAAAACACTTGAAACAAGCTAACCCTAAGCTCACACGTGGGAGGTAGGCCGTACCAATTCTCCTCCCAAGCTATGAGCTACCAAAAGTAACTAGTAAGTGAAGAAATTATGCACAATGAGCTAGAAAATTGAAGAGAAAGGTTGAGATTTGTTACCCACTTGAAGAGAAGGGTCTTGGAGTGTTGTGTGGATGATTTTGAGTAGCATAACCCCCTCAACCAGTTACAAACCTGCAAAAACCAGCAAGCTATGCTTGCTAGAAAAGCTACACACAACCAACAATGTGAAGAAAAATTTATGCTTTTAGGGCAGAAATTTTTCTCCTAAAAATCTATGATAAAAGTGATTTAAAATGACCAATCTAAGATGTTAGGCTAGTTGAAATATTATGTGGAGTGAACAACAATAAAAGAATGAGTAAATAATGAGAAAGAAGAAGTTTGAGTGTGCTTTGAGGGAGGACTCTTCCTTGAGGCAATCCCAACAAAACCCTTGAAGCCAAACCTGCAAAACTTGACAAGATAATATGCATACAAGAAGACAATATGGCTGAATATGCTAACAAAATGAAATACTTGCACTCTATTAACGAACCCACATATATAGATTAACAAGAATACTCGTTGTTAGATCTGCCCAAGTAAAACACTTTACCCAAGAATCTACTCTATGCAATCACAATACCAAATTTCACAATAGTACTTCATGTGCAAGCAAGAACAAGAATACTCGTTGCTCTTCCAATATCCTCCAAAGTTTCTCTTTTATTACTCAACAATAGATCTTGGAGAAATATTTTCTCCAAAACCCTAAGAGCCAAAGAATGGATGAAGATGGACAAGAAAGAGAGAGAGAGAGAGTGGTGAAAATCAAGTAGCATAACAATAGCTCAAGATATGGTGAGGAGGGAGTGAGGAAAGGGATCTATTTATACTTGGAGAGGCAAACCTACCTCTCTTGGATCAATGCCAAGTGTCCACCACCAAGCACAAGATGAGATCCCAAGGAGGGGGGCACACCATCTAGGGTTTGAGATTTGGATCAATGAGGTGGATGGGTTGTGAGGTATTGGGATGAAGCAAAAAGGGACCTGGGAGGCTAGGAAAAGCGTGCCACATGGGAAAAGGGTCCCCAACTCATTTAAATAATTCTTCTAGAGTCTTCCACATGAAGGGGGGCACGCCACTTAGGGTTTTAAGAAGGAGTGGAAGGGAATAAATGAAAGGAGGGGAGTGGGGATAGGCTAGAAGGTGACGTGGAGGGTGAGGGAAGGCAAACCACACAAGAGAAGGGTCCACCCCACAAAACTCAAGTTCCAACGTTGTATCATACTAGGGGGGCATAAATCCCCTAGGGGGCATGAGGGTTTGAGTGAGTAAGGAGGTGAGGGTGTGTGTAAAGGTTAAAATAGGTTGGGTTGGGTAGGTTTAGGCTAGGAAACCTCTCTCTATTCCTTTTCCACCTTTTCATCATCCTTTTAACTTATTATTACAAAAATTACATTTTTGCTATGTCATGACCTAGCAATTAAAATTGTTGTTTTTGACCGACTGACACTCCAGGTGGACAAACCCATAGCAAAAGTTATCCGATTGAGTTGAAACTTGGTCCATGGCTGTAGGGGGTCTCATTCCATTTATTTTGAGCACAAATACCCCTATCAAAAAGTCCAAGGACCTAGTTTTTACAATTTTTGCTCAAAAATAATTAATTAATTAAATAATTAAACCTCCAAACTCAGGGAAATTTAATTAAAAATTAATTAATTAAAAAAACTAATCTAGGCTCAAGGGAATTCTGCTAAACTTTCTAAGATGTCATACATGGTCATTTACATCATCTCTAAACAATAGTCACCAGAGGATAAGCCCATTAGAACGCCCTTCACCACTTTGGAGGAATTATTGCAAGTGTGAGGGAAAAACTCAAGGGAAATCAATAAGGCTGAAAAGCCCAATTGATAACCTGAGGATTAAAAACCCTCGGTGAAAGGAACTCTCCCAATGAACCCATCCCAAGGTAACTGACCTAATCATGACCCATGCATACCTATTACATTATTAACCCACGCAAGGGTGCGGAAATTCCATTTACAAAAAGAAGTGTTGGGGCCAAAAATGCCCTGTAGAACCAAATAATCTTCGACGAATGAGCATCTAATGATGCATCTCTTCATGGCACATGGAGTTGACCCCCTAGTTGGATAGGTGGTCAACATCTGGCTCCACATGGGTACGTGTGTTCGATCTTCTCACATGAAACGGAGAGCATACAAGAATCCAGCACCTACAAAATAGAGTGCTCACAAATAACAAACATAAGAATACATATATACATAACGAAATAAACAAATGCTATAAATAACATCTACATAATGAAATAACTAAAGTACAACATCTGTGATTTTACAAAAAAAGAAATCTATGGTACAGAAAAAATTTCTAAGTACATATTGACATAATGAATGAAATAATACAAAATTGAAATACAAGGAGAAGGGTTAGAGATACGTTACAGAGGGTGTCCCTTTGGACACCAAGTTCCCCGTCATCTGAAGAAAAGTTTGAGTTGTTTCCCATTCCGTGGAATATTGATGGGCTCACCATCCAAATGGCTGAGATGAAAAGAATTTAGCCTTGCTATTTCTCTGATCAAATATGGACCCAACCACAAGCTGTCAAATTTGTCATGTTTCCCAGGTTTCTCTCTGCCTTTATCCCATAACAAAACTATATCCCCAACCATGAAGTCCCTCTGTCTAGCTAACCTGTCGAAAGCCTTCTTTACCTTACTCTGATTTCTGCAAATCTGATCATAAGCCTTTCGTCTGATTTCATCCAACTCGATGACCTGATTGACCCTGTTCTGAACTACATCCCGCTCTGTGGAAACATCCTCAACTGATCCATAAGTGGGAAGTCTAAGGTGCACTGACAGCCTAGCCTCCAAACCATACACTAACTCAAAAGGACTCTTTCCAATTGTTGCTTTCTTTGTTATTCTGTCAGCCCATAATGCATGTTTGATTTTACTATCCCAAGATTTTTTATTTTCACCGACTATCTTTTTAACTATGGTCATTAAGTTTTTATTGCTTGACTCTGCTTGACCATTTCCTTGGGGATAGTAATTTGATCCATGTGATAAGATAATACCATACTTGAAACAAAAAGATGACATCTCAGCTGAACAAAAGGCCTTGGCATTATCTGTCACTATCTTTGATGGAACCCCAAATCTGGTTATGATTCTGTCTTCTAAGAAATCCATCACAACCTTTTCAGTTGTTGACTTTGTAGGAATGGATTCAACCCACTTTGTAAAGTAATTTGTTGCTGTGATAACCCATGAATAACCATTACTTGAATTGTCATTAAAATTCCCAATGAAGTCCAAACCCCATTGCTGAAAAGGTGCTTCAACCACAACTGGTTGTAAAGGGAGTGTTGTTAACCTTTGCTTTCCTGTGAAAAGCTGGCATGGATCACATTTCTGAACAAACTGATGCACATCTGAAAACTTAGTGGGCCAATAATATCCTGCTCTAAGGATTTTGTGGGTAGTAGTTTTAGGAGCAAAATGTCCACCACAAAACCCTCCATGGACTTCATCCACTAGTTTCTTTGACTCAATGTCATCCACACATCTAAGGATAATTCCATCAGGATTCTTTCATCCTAACCCATCTCTAGTAAGAGCATACTTAGAAGATTTTAATCTCAAAGCCCTTTTCTTGTGTCCCACTAGATGGCTTGGACAAGTTAGATTTTTTAGATAAAAGATAATGTCTTTGTACCATTCAACCTGTTCAAGTTTTAACAAATTAGGATACCATTCTTGATTATCGATTTGGCAAACCATACTCAAGGCCTTTTCATTACCTTCAGTCAACATTTTGGCTAGGCCTTAACCCTTAATCAACTTTGTAGGTTTGATTTCCAAATCATACTCTTGGATTTTAGCAATCCATCTTCCCATTGAGCCTAATCCTTCAACTTGAGATAGAACATCTTTAACCGTGGAATTAGGAACATAACCAATCACCTTGGGATATCCGATGAAGACTCTAAAATGCTTGAGTGATTTTACTAAGGAATAAACTTGTTTCTTAAACATGGGATACTTTAGCTCTGAATTTTGCAAGGCCCTACTCATATATATGCAATGGGTTTTTCATGGCCTTGATCATTTTTCTGAAGCAACACACCAGCAATAGTGTCTTTAGAAACAAAAGAGAAAATCTGAAAGTCCTTGTTGTAGTCTAGGCTGACAAGGACGGGAGCTTCACATATGGCAGTTTTAATACTTTCAAAATCTCGCCTACTTTCTTCATTCCATTCAAATTTTACATCCTTCTTAAGTAGCTTATATATAGATTTCATGATTTCAGCATAGTTAGGAATGAACCTATGGACAAAATCGGTTTGTCCTAAGAAGGATTGAAGAGCCTTCTTTGATGTAGGCAAAGGCACCTTACCAATAGCTTCAACTCTTTTTGGGTCTAACTTGACCCCATCTTTAGTAATTATGTGGCCCAATAATTTACCTTCAGTCACCCCAAAGACTGACTTAGCAGGATTTAGAGAAATGCCAAATTCTCTACATCTATCCAAAACTTACCTAAGGTGGTTAATGTGAGTTTTCCCATCCTTAGAAAAGACTGTCAAATCATATTGATATATTTCAATCAACTTACCAATCAACCCCCTAAAGGCATAATCCATAGCTCTCTGAAAAGTAGCTCCAACGTTTGATAAACCAAATGGCATTATGAGATATTCAAAGGTTCCCCATGGAGTAGTAAAAGTTGTCTTATGCCTATCTTCTGCTTTAAGTCTGATATGATTATAACCTAAAAAACCATCAAGCATGGAAATCATTCCTGATCCTGTTACCCTTTGAAGTAAAGTTTCCATCTTGGGAAGGGGGTAGTGGCCTTTTGTGCAAACAACGTTTAAATTCCCGAAGTCAATGCATATCCAAATTTTTCTAGTCTTCTTCCTAGTGACAACCAAATTTGAGCACCATGAAGAATGTCTAGTTTGTGCAGTGATGCCTGCTTCTAACATTTTCTGTAACTCCTGTTGGACCAAAGGAGCTAACTTGGGGTTTAACTGTCTCAACTTTTGTCTAAAGGGTTTGGTTTCTTCCTTAAGAGGAATCACAAGCTGAATTACATCCTCCCTATAGACTTTGAGTTCATCATAACTGAAGGCCAAGACATCCCTATATTCTTTTAATAACTTAATAATTTCGTTCCTCTCCTCTATAGGGGTAATCTTGCCTATTTTTACCATCCTAGGCTCTTCATTAGTTCCAAAGTTGACTTCAAAGTAATCACATAGTTTTTTCTTTGACTCTTCCTTTTGCTTATGACCATCCTATCTATCAAAATCCCTTTCTGAAGATACAACTCGCCTAGGGGGTGCTTTTACCTCATCATCAATTTCTGTGTAATTGCAACCTTCTTCTTTCATATTCATGCCTAAGTCTGAAAATTCATGAATGTGAGTTAGAAACTTGATCACTTGTTTGTCATCATCAAAAACCTGCCAATGATCTACCTTATTAGGCACTGAGGGTCTAAAGATCACTTCAACCGAAATATTCTTGTCAATCAAACTGTTTGGAAGCTGAAGTGTGGAAGCTGCAACTGCAAGTTCATCTGCCCTTGAGTTTTGTTCTCTAGGAATAGCAATCAAGTCTATAGCATCTAGGTCATTTATCAAGTCCCAAATTGCATTCCTATATCCTTTCAATCTTTCAGACTTACAAGAAAATTTACCCTTTAACTGTTGTATAACCAAGTCTAAATCCTCTTTGATGTTTAGACATCTTATACCTCTATCTTTGCAAAGTTCTAAACCAAGGAGCAAAGCTTCATACTCAGCCACATTATTGATTGCATCAAACTCCAATCTATAAGCAAATTTCAAGACTTTACCATTTGGAGCTTGAAGCACAATCCCAGCACCTTTTCCTGTTCTAGAAAAAGCACCATCAAAATTCATGTACCACACTTTGTCTACTTCATCATCTTGGACTTTATCTTCTAAGGGCACAATGGAGTTAGACAAAATGGCATAGTCACCAAGACCCTCATCAGTAAACTTTAACTCATTCTAGGGTTTATTTGGATCTTCAACATCATACCTCCTATACACTTCCCTAGTTAACTTGAAAGTGTTTCCATCTGGGGTAGGGATAGTAGCATAAGATAAATCCATTTGTAAGTTATCCCCCAAATCTGCAGTTGCCTTTCTATTCAACAACATTCCCCAAGCATCTGGAACATCAATCACTACAATATCCATTTCAAACATGATGGCCGGAAATACTGCTAAGTGTACTTACAAACCTTTAATCAATCCATGCACTTCAATCATTTTACTGTCCATGGCACAAATGTTATGGTAAGGTCTAGATATTCTTAAGTTCAATTGTTCCATTACTTTCTTAGTCATAACATTAGAGCTTGCCCCTGAATCTAGCATGCAAATGTGTAAAACTTTGTCATTCACAAGTAAAGAAAGGTAGAAAGGCAAATTCTTTTCATTTCCCCTATCCCAATTCTGTAGAATTACTGGTGCGTCCTGGTAAGCCACGGCTGGTTGTTTCTCAACAGAACTCTTAGGAGGATCTTCTATGGCTTTAAGTAGCTTTTTCCTTTGTGAAGGGATCTTCATAATTTCTGATACCGGTACTAACATTTTTGCATTACTCAACCATCCACCTAAGTCAATATTCAAATATGTATTAATAGGCAAATTAGACTTAGAAGGAGATACCTTGGGAACACTAGTTTGATCTTTATATTGACCTTTATTTCCATTCCTTTGGTATGTAATGCCTCTATACTTAGCCATTTCTGCAACCTGTTGGGGCGTGGGCTTGGGCCCATACTTTTCTGTTGCCTTATCAAGATTATTGTTCATGAAGTTTCCACTACTTCCATCAAAACCCATCCAATCATACATACCACCATAGTATCTTTCACCACACATATTTATTTGTTCATTTCCTTGATTCCCATAATCACCATAACAATCTTCAAGGAAAACTAGACATGTTGACTCCTCATGAAACTCACCACAAGGTCTACAGTAAGGTATGGAGTGATGATCTACCAAGTTGGTGGATTCAAAAGGATTAGGTGGTCTTTGATCATTTTTGGGAGGTCTTCTTGGCCACTTATCATTTGGCTTGTGTTGTTGTCTATTATTTTGGGACCTCTCGATAGTGATCAACCTATTTTGCAGAGCATTGATCTGATTAGTATGGTTCACTTCCATTTGTTTAATTAACTGGGTCAATTCCTTAATCCCATCACTTGATGATCCTTGACCCTCATCCTTCTTCTTCTTTTCCTTATTAACCTTTGAAGAAGAACCTCTTGTGAAACCAGGAATGTTGAACTTCCTAGCCTCAAGCATATTTTGTTCAATTCTTACAGTTGTAGCTTGTGCTGCTCCTAAAGTTTGAGGATCCTTATCTCTTAAGGCATACCTCATTTCACCCTCAAATGCCTCGATATAATAAATCAAGATTGTAGTGTCTGAAGGCTTAATATCATTATGAAGGCTTTTCACCAAGCTATTAAACTTAGTGTTAAATTCAACCACTGTTTCATTCTCTTTCTTATGGCTAGTGGTAAGAGCAGCAAGTTGGAATCTATGCTTCTTTGATCACCCCATCTTGTTCTAAATTCATTCAATATTTCATCAAGGGTGCTAAACTTTTGTGCATCAAAATGTATAAACCATTCAGCAACATCTCCTTCCAAAGAGTACACAAACAAAGTCATTTTCACGTCTTCTTCATCATGACCCCCACAATATCTTTCCACACACATCTGAAAATTCAAGATATGAGTTTTGGCACTTATAGCATTATTCCCCTGAAAGGTAGGCAACATGTCAATGGTTTTTTCAGGAACTGCGTGAGGGGCACCTTGGATTGCTGCAAAGTTCAAAAGTCTAAAAAAGATACTCATTGTTACATTAGGAGTATTAGTGGGATTATTAACAGTTGGTTGATTATTAGTTTGGAACATGAATTGGATATCAGTGAGTGCTTCCTCCCCAAGACTTTCAAGTAGCCTTCTAGGAGCAAGGCGATTTAGTCTCCTCCTATAAACCTTTTCGGGTTCGGGAAAAGAATAAATCACTCCTTGTGAAGTGCTCCTAGTAGTATACTTGCTAGATTTTTTCAATGGAGTCGCCACTTGGAGAGGAATCACACAAAGCTAACCAATGCAAGCTCAAAGAATTTTAGGGACTAAATTTTTTATTGTTTTGTTCTTAAAAAAAATCAAGTTAAAGTTGTTTTGACCAAGGACGAATGACTTATCCCCAGCAACGACGCCAAAGATGTTGTCATCCTTATACACACTTGCAAACGTGAGCCAAGTCCTGCTCACTTAGTGTGTCCTTGGAGGCACAATGCCTAGGTTCAAAGCCCACACTGTCACTTTGGCTTGAACCTCTTTTGTCTAGTCTTACTCCTAGGGAAGCCAAGGGGGGTAGACCCTAGTTTCTAAATGAGATTTGGAGTTTAAGTTCTAGGAGTTGTTTTAAATTTGTTAAGGTTTGGGGGGAGCCTAACCTATGATGCTAAAGCAACAATGCAAGATGCAAGAGTTTGTATGTCAAGCAACCCTTTCCCTAGGTCAACTAAGACTAGTGCCTAAGGTTGGGCAAGGGGTCAACTAGATGTAAGGGTGTTTCGTTACAATATGATTACAAAGATTACAAAAGAATAGTTACTCCACAAAATTGTTAGTTACAAGTACTTACAATAAAGAATGCTAAATAAAAGATGATACAATGCAACAAGCTAACCACGTTTTGTTTAAATGTGCAGAATATTAAAGAAGATCAAGGCATAAACATCATCAACACATTAAGCCTAAGCATGCCCCAATAGCACTTACTCTATTGGACTCCTACTTGATGGCAACATCAACATTATAAATTCACAAGGACACTTGGAAGATTTAGGAGCCTAAACACAAGTGTTCCACAAAGATTAAGATACTTAGTTGATTAACCACAAAGCATTACTTGTAAGTGAGGTTGAAAGATTAAGTTGCAAGTATTAAACCTTAAGGTATGTCAATTTAAACCAAGATTGTCAAATACTTAGTGAGTTAAGGGTTTTTAATATTTGAAAGATTTTAATTACCCTAACTAGGTGTTGGAGCAAAAACCTCCTCCCCCGATTGCCAAATGGTTGTTGGATGCTCAAGAAGTGAGGCAACGAGGCCTACCCTAGCTTCACAGGTCAACCCTAAGGATCGAGTACTTCCCGAAAAGGACGTCGTGCGTCGTGAGACTGTCCCCGGCCTAGCACCTTATGTGGCCCTCTTCAATCCCCATTTTAGATGATGAAGATGGTGGTTTAAGGTACCCTATTAAGTCTATTAAGTTGGTATATCAAATGGTTAGACTTTTAGGTGTATTAGAGTGTTTTAATGACTTTTAGATGCCTTAAATTGGTGATTTTATGCCAAAACCGAAACTTATTGCAGCTTATAAAGTCTGTTATCTAAGCATGAAAATGAAGCACTTTAACAAATGTAAAGCATGTAAAAGCAAGCTGAATAACGATTTAGTTCAACACCATTTATTAAACCATTAACATGGAAAGCTTGTTATGAAAAAATGCTAATGTACAAGGGCAAAAACAACTTGCCAAAGAAAAGGAGAGAGACTCAAGCTTATTACCACTTATCTTATGTTTGTTGAACCATTAAGAGAGCATCATTAAGTGTGAAAGAAAAGCTTGAAACTTTAGATGTGTGCCTACACTATCAACATATCCAACAATAAATTAACTTAAGTGTGATGGCAAATGGCCTTAATTATGAGATAGTATGAGAAAGAAAAACCACTTATTCTACCATCAAAGCATTAATCATTTAGTGTGTTGGATCAGAGCATGTAAACAAGATAGATCTTAAAATGGCTTAAAA
>ML782783.1:748297-760355 GCA_009831015.1 Picea engelmannii
TGAGAAGATGAGGGTTGATCTCAACCCTTGATCTCTTTGCAGATAGGGTTTTCACTTGCTCATTGAGATAAAAGAAATCGACTTGGTGGCTAGGGCGTGTTGACCGCCTATTCAACTAGGTGGTCAACTCCATGTACCATGGAAGATATGCATCAACAAATGCAAACATATCGAAGGCTATTTGGTTCTACAAGGCATTTTTTTGCTCCAGCACACAGTTTTGTAAGCGGGATTACCGCACCCCTGCGTGGGTTAATATTGTAATAGGTCTGCATGGGTCATGGTTAGGTCAGTTGCCTTAGGATTTCTTTATTAGGGGAGTTCCTTTCACTGAGTGTTTTTTATCCTTAGGAGGTTGATTTGGCCTAACCAGTCGAGTTAATCTCCCTTGAGTTTTTCACTCCCACTAGCAATAAATCCTCCAAAGTGGTGAGAGGTGTTCTAATGAAGTCATTCTTAGGTAACTAGTGTTTAGGAAAGATGTAAATGGCCATGTAAGACAACATGGAAAATTTCGCGGAATTTCGTCGAGTCTAGCTAGGTTTTTTTTAATTAATTAATTAATTATGTAATTAATGTAAAACTTAGGTCCCGGGATTTTTGATAGGAGTATGTATACTCAAAAGAAAGATAATGAGACCCCCTACACCCGTGGACCAAGTTTCAACTCAATCAGACAAGTTTTGTTAGGGTTTTGTCCACTTAGGAGTTTTAGTCGGATAATAGTGATTTTAATTACTGAACCCAGGACATGGGTAAATGTCAATTTTGTAATAGTTGGTCAAATAAGGTGAAGTAAGTGACAATTAATGAGATGGGCCCCACCTAACCCTCCTAACCCTTTCCTAACCTTACTCACCCCTTTACCGATTCATTTATTTTTTTCCCACTTAAAGCTAACGTCCCCCTTATGAGGAGTACGTCCCCCTTTCCATTTAAGTTTGGAAACTCACCTTTAATTAAAGAGTGGGTCCCTCCTTTCTTAGTGCGTCCCTCTTCTATCCACTCCACACTCATCCCACACACTCTTTCCTTACCTCACGTCTTCCCCTCAATCCATTTTTGATACGCATCTCCACTCCCACGTATTACTTTGAAGCTCCCTTAATCTGAATCGTGGGTCCCCTCCTCCTTTCTTACCTACACCTCTCCTTACCCATCCACGTACCATTGGGGAGTGTGTTCAACACACTCAACCCACACTCCTCCAAACTCAAGCTAACTCACGCTTTCCACTCAATCTACCTCACGCTTGCCTAAATTAAACTTACGTTTTCCTAAATGGAACTTACGCTTTCTCTCTTGAATAAAGTAGAGAAATCACTCATGAGAATGGAAAACATCACGTTGAAGGAGGAAAATCCCTTTGCAAGCTTGTACGTGGGCCTCTCTTCAGCCTATACGCTCCTCTCAAATGACCACTTCAGCCTTCCATTTACCTTACTTACCATTTTCACCTTAACCTAAAAGCCTCATGCTTTTCCTCTTGAGTTGTCTTTGCCTTTGGATGTTTGACATTTGTTGAAGATCCAAGAGGGGTCTCTTGGTTTCTCAAAGCTATAAAAGAAACCCCTCACTCCCTCATTCTAGACCATTCTTCACAGTAATGTTATGCTACCAAATTCTCTCCATCTCTTTCTCTCTCTCATTACTATCATCTTGCTTCACTGGCTTTGGTTCTTGAAGAGCTTGTAGCAACATTGTTGCTACAACCTCTTCCCATTTGATAATACAAGAAACAGCTTTGGAGGAAATGTGGCGTTCAAGATTTGTCTGGATGTGCCACTTATTTGTGAAGTGATATCATTCTGAATCTTTATGTGTTTTGATCAATAGTTGCTCAAGTAAATTAGTTTACTAGGCTAGGTGAGGCAATAGTGTAGTTGACCATCTATATATTTTGTGCAAGCTTATAATATAAACTATGTTGTATTATCTATGCATGCAAGATATTATTTGTTGTTCCATCTCACTTTTGGTGTAAGTTTTACGGATCATCTATAAGGAGTTGTTGGGACAAGTTCAAGGACGAATTTACCCTCATCTTCACTCAAACTTCATTAGCATTTTCTGTCCTTCTTCCTCATTCTTTCACGTTCAGTTTTTGGTATATAACTTGCTTAAATAGGTCAATTGAATCATATAAAATTCTGGTTTTTATGTGTGTGAAGTTTATGTTGAAGAACAGAAATTTCATAATCATTTGTGAGTGTGTTGCAGCTCAAATCAGCAAGCAATAGCTTGTTGATTTTTGCAGATTCTCGCTAGGACAAGAGGGCATGTTGCCCAAATTTCACGCACAACACACCTTTTCGGTCCTCCTTCCAAGAGTGGTAACGGTTTCTCTTCTTTTTCTTCTCTCTAAATAAATGTATGCAAGCCAAAAGGAGTGTACCTTCCAAGTGGCTTGCATTCTTTTCCTTTCAGTATTTACTTCGCAAGTTTAGTTAGATTTATTTTATGTCTTTCCTTGCTCAATTTAGCTAGATTAGTTGTGATCTCTACATGCATGCTTAATTTAAAATAATCTAAATTAGATCTCATGACATATGCTAGCTTAGAGCCCGTGGTGGCTTAGATTAGATCTTCATTTTCTATTGCATGCAAGTTTATGTTTCTCTAATCTTTATCGTACACACATGCATGCATATGCCAGTTACATAATCTCTTAAGTGATCGTCTTTTATTTTCTGCAAGTTATCTCCATTGCTTTATTCTCACATGCAGTAATCTCATTCAGCCTTCACTTTTACAGTTTTCAGTTTCACAAGCATTTTCGGTTCTTACATTTACATGCAGTAACTCAAAAACTTAAGAACTAAATCTGCAATTTCATTGTTTAAGAGTTCACACTCATTTTTCAGTACTTTGGCAACATTTTGAGCAATCTACAAGCACTCATACACACATTGCAATATTTAGCCAATAGGTCTAATAATCAATTAATTAGACTTAATAGGACACCATTACCAACCATCTTCGCCATTTAAAACGAAGTCGGAGGAAGGCAACAGAAGGTGCTAGGACAGGGACAGTCTCACGACACGTGGCGTCATTTTCGAGAGTACTCTGATCTTAGGGCTGACCTGTGAAGCTAGGGTAGGCCTCGTTGCCTAACTTCTTGAGCATCCAATAGTCACTTGGTAATTGGGGGAGGAAAGTTTTGGGTTGACACGTAGATAGGATTAAAATAAATCTCACATTAATCACTTAATTTAATCCTCGTTCTACAATATCTGCAATTTCAATTTCACACTTGCAAGCACACTGATCTCATTATCTTTCAATTTACATGAAATTCATCTTACATGTTGTGGAGTAATTAGCTAAGTGGTTACATGTATCATCTGGAGTACTTTACATTTTCGTGGTGTGATCCTTCAAGAAGTGCGCATCCATCTGGAGGCATTCTCTTGACTGGATCTTGAGTGATTTGTGTCTTTTGCCATTGATAAGCAGTCCAACAAAATTCTATCTATTGTGAGCATGCTTGGCTTGATGTGTTGACAGTTATTTCAATCTTGAATTCCTTCTTTTCCTGCACATTTCAAGCACTTGTTATTATATTGTATATCTTGTATCTAGCTTAGTTTAACTTTGTATATCTGATATATTCTGGTGTATCTAATATGTACTTTGATATTGTTGTAATGTTTGTAACTTTGTAATCTTTTGTAACGAATCTCCCCTTAATCTAGTTGACCCCTTGCCCAATCTTAGGCACTAGTCTTAGTTGTCCTAGGAAAAGGCCTGATTGTCATACATAATTGTTGTATCTTGCATTGTTGTTTAACATCATAGGCTAGACTACCCCTGACCTTTTAACTTATTAAAACCAACTCCTAGAACACTTAATCGTAAATCTCATCTAGTAATTAGGGTCTACCCCACTTGGCTTCCCTAGGAGTTAGCCTAGACGGAAGAGGTTCAAGTCAAAGTGACAGCGTGGACTTTGAACCTAGGCATTGTGCCTCTGAGGACACACTAAGTGAGCAAGACTTATAGCTCAGGTGTGCAAGTGTGTATAAGGACGACAACATGGTGCATTATTCATTGAGAGAGGGTGAACTTCAACTTGGAGAAGGAGTATGTTGGAAGAGAAGATTGCAGGAAGGACAAAGGATAAATCAAGCAAGGATCAAGTTGTTTTCAAGACATTTTGCAAAGGTCGTTACCTTCAAATTTGAAAGTCCTCGTACAGGGTGACGCGAGGTGACGCAGTTCGTCGTACACTTAGCACAGAGGCTCACACATGCTACATTCTTCAGTCATTTGGAAGGGACGTACAAGTGTATTGGAAGAGAAAAACTGGGTTTTCACTCAGTCAATGGTTGGATCGATCCATTTGTAAGAGATCTCTATATTCATTCTTCTGCATACTAAAATTCCACAAACAAAGGAAGGGGTTTTCCCACATTGGGTTTTTCCCGGGGTTATTTACCCAAAAATATTTATGTCTCTCATGGTTGTGATTGTTGTTATATTCTTTATTGTTGATCAGATTTATTTTCTGATGTGCATTTTTTTTTTATCAGATAAATTTTGTAAATAAACCTAGTTGTAGCCACTAGAGAACAATTTCAGAAATTTAGGAAATAATTTATGAGTGAAATATTGTTGAAAATATTGGCTCATTTTGCAGGGTTTTAGAAATTTAACATGGTATCAGAGCGGTTTTGTTGAAGTGACAACATCAAGGTGGATTGGTTCAGATCTGTTGAAGAGGAACTTGCACAAGGGTTTATTATAGCAACACAGATTTGTTTTGTACAGGGTTTGGACATGTAACATTATTCAACAATGGCCATGTCTTTGACGGTTGAGGATAGGCTACAGGGGGCTCAGAACTACCCCACCTAGAAAGAAAGGATGACTATGATGTTGGATGTCACTGATGTCCTTGAACATACACCAAAGATTGCAGCTGCTCCTACAGATGCAACCCAACTAGCCATCTGGAAGAACGATGGGGCTAAAGCAAAGAGCCTAATTCTTGATGGGATTAAAGATCATGTGCTCCCACATCTCTCAGGAAAGAATACCGCAAAGGATATGTGGAAGGCCCTAAGCGACCTCTACCAACCAAAGAATGAGAAAAGTGTAATGGTGTTGCATGAGAGATTGCATGGCACTAAGATGGCCAAGGATGAAGGTGTTGTTTTCTACCTTACCAAGATTACACAGATGAGGGATGAGCTTGCAGTAGTGGGCGAGAAGACAAAAGATTATGATTTGGTGTGTGTGGCATTGAATGGATTTTCAAAGTCATGGGATGTATTTGTCCGTGGAGTTGTAGCTCAGGAGAAGCTCCCTGAATGGCAACGCTTATGGGATGATTTTGTGCAGGAGGAGATCAGATTTGGTCATTCTAGCAAATCTTCATCTTCACCACATATTTTGGATGAAGAAGGCTTGGCTCTTGCGAGCAAAGGCAAGGGAAAGAAGAAGAAAGGTGGAAATAAGAAGGACACTAACTTTTCTAAAGTCAAATGTTTTCAGTGTCACAAGATGGGACACTTTTCCTCATAGTGTCCGAAGAAGAAGAATAAGACATAGATGGCAGCCTCTGCAGAGGTGGAGGAATTTGCTTTATATGGCAAGCTCAACTATCTCAGACATTTGGTTTGTGGATAGTGGAGCATCTTGTCGCATGACGAGGCGTGCAAGGATTTCTTTAGCAGGCTACAAGAGGGAGGTGTGAATCTTCACATTGATCTCGGAGACTAAAGGCACTACAAGGTGCAAGGGGTTGACATGGTTACTTTTCAGAGAGAGTCGAGTAAAACACTCCAATTTGTTGATGTATTATATGTTCCAGGATTAACGAAGAATCTCATTTCAGTATCCACTCTTGAGGACAAAGGGTATGAGGTCTCTTTCCGTAAAGGAAACGTGTTCGTGAGACCAGCAGGGTCTAGAAAAAATATGGACAAGATCATTGGGGTTCAGGAAGAAAATGTATACATGTTATAGTTCGAGCCAACGGGAGCATTGGTTAGTACAACCATGGATATGGGAGAGTTGTGGCACGGGAGGATGACGCACTTACACTTCGGTGCGTTGGGGCATCTGAGATAGGAAGTCACGGGATTGCCTAAGTTTACAACAAAGAAACATGACCCTTGCAACGGTTGTCCAATGGGAAAGTATGCTCAGAGACCATTTCCACCGAGTGAGCACAGGTCCAAGGGGGTCTTGGATCTGATACATTCAGATGTATGTGGTCCTATGAGCGTAGAGTCAGTGAGTAGCTTCGATTACTTTGTATTATTCATTGATGGTACTCCAGGAAGACCTGGATATTCTTCCTAAAGATGAAGGATGAGGTCTTTGACAGGTTCAGAGAGTTCATAGCTCTTGTAGAGAACCAGACTAGGAGGAGGATTCGGGTGTTGAGATCAGACAAAGGGGGTGAGTATACCTCCAAGGATTTTGTGGAGTATTGTGCAACAGAGGGGATAAAGAAGGAACTCACAGTTCCTTACAATCCTTAGCAGAATGGAGTGGCCGAGAGAAAGAACGGGACCATAGTCGGAGCAACACGATCAATGATACATGATCAAGGTTTGCCACTATTTTTGTGGGTTGAGGCTAGTCGCACTATTGTTTATATTCAGAACAGGAGTCCCCACACAATGCTGAGAAAGTTGACACCTGAAGAGGTATTTACAAGTACTAGACCAGATGTGAATCATCTTTGCATCTGGGGCAGCGTATGTTACTGTCATGTTCCTTCAGAGAAGAGGACAAAGTTGGACCCCACAGCGGATAAGGGGATACTTGTTGGCTACAACAAGGCTTCCAAGGCTACCGGATCTTTGTGCCAGCACGTAGGAAGATCGTGGTATGTAGAGATGTACAGTTAGAGGATGAGTGAGCCTTGAGGAGGTCCAGGGATTTGCCAACACAGACAGAGGACCGACAGAGACAAGACTCGTGGGTCAAGATTGAGGAGGCATAAGGTCAGAGAACAAGATAACAAAGTCAGACATAGGGTACCGGTACATGTACAGGTGTTTAGAGGGATATTGTCGGACAAGTTGATCAAGAGACTGTTGATCTGGTCTAGTACTTGTAAGAGGTATTTACAAGTACTAGACCAGATGTGAGTCATCTTTGCATCTGGGGCAGCGTATGTTACTGTCATGTTCCTTCAGAGAAGAGGACAAAGTTGGACCCCACAGCGGATAAGGGGATACTTGTTGGCTACAACAAGGCTTCCAAGGCCTACCGGATCTTTGTGCCAGCACATAGGAAGATCGTGGTATGTAGAGATGTACAGTTAGAGGATGAGTGAGCCTTGAGGAGGTCCAGGGATTTGCCAACACAGACAGAGGACCGACAGAGACAAGACTCGTGGGTCAAGATTGAGGAGGCATAAGGTCAGAGAACAAGATAACAAGTCAGACATAGGGTACCGGTACATGTATAGGTGTTCAGAGGGATATTGTCGGACAAGTTGATCAAGAGACTGATGAGGAGGAGGAGCACCATAAGGCAATTCCAAAGGAGCAGGACACTGGGCCACGACCTAAGTGGTACAGGTCCACAGTCATTTATTCCAGACAAGTAGCACCTCCAAAGAGTACATTAAGATAGAGCAGACCACCACAAAGGTTTGGGTATTTGGCATTGATGACGCAGCTTATTGATGCAAATCCTTCCAGTTGTGAGCGGGTTGCACAACATGGAGTGTGGCAAAAGGCCATGATGAAGGAATATGCCTCCATTATGAAGAAAGATGTATGGGAGGTGGTACCTAGGCCAAAGGATAAGAAGGTGGTTAGATCCAAGTGGATCTACAAAGTCAAGCATGTAGTAGATGGAAGCATGGAGAAATATAAACCGTGCATCTTGGCCAAAGGGTTCTCACAGCGTGAGGGAGTTGACTATGCGAAGACTTTTGCCCCGATGGCTAGATATTCCTTGATCCAAGCAATTATATCTTTAGCAGCAGAGATGGGATGGTGCATTCATTAGATGGATGTGAAGACTTCTTTCCTCAATGGAGTTGTTGAGGAAGAAGTCTACATAGAACAACCTGGGGGATTTGAGGTTGGAGATAGGGAAACACATGTTTGCAAGTTGAGACGAGCCTTGTATGGGCTCAAGCAGGCACCTCAAGAATAGATAGTTACTTGAGAGAGATGGGATTCCAGCAGAGCAAGGCTAATCCGAACCTATATTTCCTTGTAGGTGAGGTGCCTCTCATACTGGTGTTATATGTATATGATCTCTTTCTTACTAGAGATGAGCAGTTGATTGTAGAATGCAAAGGAAACCTTGTAGTGAAGTTTGAGATGAAATACCTTGGGTTGATGCATTACTTCCTTGGTCTAGAGCTTTGGCAGACAGATGGGTGCTTCTTAATAGGACATGGGAAGTATTTTATAGAGATATTGTGCAGGTTAAATATGATGGACTACAGGCCCATGTCTACACCTCTAGTGAAAAACTAGAGGAAGATTGATGCAGCAAATTCAGAGATAGTAGACCCCACTATCTATCATCAGTTGATTGGGTTGCTCATGTATCTGGTCAACAGTAGGCCAGATATCAGTTTTGTTGTAAATTCCTTGGGTCAGTTCATGGTGGACCCTCGAAGAGTACACTGGATAGTTGTGAAGCATGTACTTCGCTACCTCATAGGTACAGTGGAGTACGGGTTGTTATATGAGCGTAGTGGTGGAATGAGATTGACAGGCTTGACAGATGTTGATTGGGAAGGGTGTGGAAAGGACGGGAAGAGTACTTTGGGTTGTTGTTTTAGCATTGGATCGAGCATCATTTCCTCGTTTTGCAGTAACTTCCTTGAGTCAGTTCATGGTGGACCCTTGAAGAGTACATTGGATAATTGTGAAGCATGTACTTCGCTACCTCAGAGGTACAATGGAGTACGAGTTGTTATTTGAGCATAGTGGTGGAATGAGATTGGCAGGCTTTACAAATGTTGAATGGGCAGGGTGTGCAGAGGACAGGAAGAGTACTTTGGGTTTTTGTTTTAAGCATTTAATCGGGCATCATTTTCTAGTTTAGCGGGAAGCAACGTTCAATCGCATTGAGATATACTGAGGCAGAGTACATGGTTTCTAGTTTGGAAGCATCTGGGGCACTATGGTTGAGGGAGTTACTCTTAGGATTGTTCGGGCAGGAACTAGAGGCTACAATGATTCACTGTGACAATCAGAGTTGCATCAAGCTCTCTAAGAATCTTGTGTTTCATGATCGTAGCAAGCACATTGATATCATGTATCACTTCATCCGAGATTGTGTACAATGTTATAATATGATGGATGTGCTCGTTTAACCATAGACGATATCACTATTGTCACCCAACCATAGGCTGAAGCCACCCCCAAGCACCTTAACCTTGACAGAGAATCATTATGGAAGCAAACCCTAGGTTGGATAGCTAAACAAAGGTGGCGCACCTTTCTCAAAGGACAGCGCACCAAGCAAGAGTAACAAGAGCTGATCAAATAGTCCAAACCATAACCAAGAGAGAGTCTAAGCCAAAACCAAAATCTGCTAGCTGCAAATTGGCCAACTGCAGTGCGCACAAGTGTTGCTTCTATAGTTCTGAGAATCCTGGCCAAAATGAAGACTGGCCTCTTGTATTTATAGTATTTCTGGCAGACTACCTGGGTCGACTTCTCATTCTGGGTACTAATTCTTTAGTATATAACATTTCCTTTAGACGACTTCTTCTCTTGGATGCTAATAACCTAATACAAGTCATTCTCTTGAGCCGATTTGTCTTCTATGGTTATTAACCAACTAATTAGGGTTTCTTCTTGCTTCCCGAAACATTCTATTCTCGTCTGGTTTACACGAGGAGGTAAATACCTCCCGCAACTACCATAATATCAACACTCCCTCCTAGCTAGGGAGGTATTGAAGGTAATGGTCTTGAGCACAAACATACCATTCACCCGGTAGCATCATCATAGTCGTATAGACTATCTCAAGATTAGATCATGAGCACCATCATCACTATCAGTCTCATCAACTGCATCATCTCTCAAAACCATACTCCATCTGAGTAATCAGACATGATGTTGGATAAGTCACTCACTCCAGAGAGTGACACAAGAATCATTCTTCTAATCCGGACATATGTCCTAGAAGAATAAATGTCTTGGACCATTTTCTGTCTAGGAAATCTCTGTCCATTGATCATCCATCTAGCTGATAATCATTTCCAACACTACTAATAGTCTTCAAGGCAATCAGAACAATGTCATTCAATAGAACACAACTATGTCTATCCATAGTAGTACACAACTACAATCCAGTGGTACACTACCACACCAAGTAGCACACCGATACTTGATCAGTGACATATAGTCACAATCAAGGAACACATCCACCACAGTAGTATACATCTACTGTCCAGAGACATACAGTCTCCATAACAATCATATCATCTGATATCAACCTGCACAGAAAACATTGTTATGATATAAACCGAATCATCTGGGCCATTCTTCCACTCACATCTATGAGATTTGGAAGAGCATCTGCCCTCAGAGGGTAAAACATCAACGATGAGCTATATAGATTATTCTTCTCAAGAAAGGAAGAATAATTGTCTCGATTTCTGAGCCTAGACCATTCACCTATCCGGGCCATTCCTCCGGCACTAAACAAAGTGCAACCTGGAGAGAATGAATCTGCCCTAGGGAATGTATGTCCCCGATTACTGAACCTAGACCATTCACCTATCTGGTCCATTCCTCCGGCACTAAACAAAGTGCAACTTGGAGAGAATGAATCTACCCTAGGGAATGACTATCTGGACCATTTCCTAAGGAAATGACTGTCATGCACCAACCTCCAAAACGAACCACTCTTTGAAACTACTCACAACTATGAGCTTCGAAAGAATGACTGTCAGGTGAGGCGGACCAGTCTTCTTGACCACTACTAAGAGTGACCGTCAAGAAGAGAGATTGTCCTAGACCATTCCCCCACACTGGCCACAAGGGGAATCGTTGTCTATGGTACATCAGCAATCCATCAAACCATTTTCATTACAAAAATGACCATTCGATCTGGACCATTTTCCGAATAGGAAAATGCCTATCCGTCATAAATCTCAAACCACTTTCCGAACTGGAAAGGAACTGCTCATCTTGGACCATTTTTCGAACTAAAAAATGATTGTTCATAAATCAATAACACATTAGTGCTCCCTCCCAACCTGGGAGTCATCTCTTCCTTTTTCAATAAGGAAGTCGTCTCCAGGAGCTCTAGTTTGAGTTCGCAAACTCTTTCATCTTGGACAGAGGCTTTACCAAAATATCTGTTTATCTGCTTATCTGTGGGATGTATATATTGGAGAACCATTTCTCTTTTCTGGACTTCATCATGGAGAATGTAATGCTTGATCTGAAATGTACTTTGGTCTTTCTGGAACACTGGTTTTCTCTGAAGGCTTCATATAGCTTTGATCAATATAGTATATCATTGTTGGATTCATCTCTTTTGTTTCCGGCTAGCTCATAACATCGTGGAAAGGCTCAAACTGGAAAATATCCATGTGGCACTTCTTTCATCATGAGATTTTGTCATGGACTAGCAATCCATCGTCCTGGACTTCTAAGTAACCATTTTGATCTTTATCATATAAGGTTTTCAGCGTGCTTCTGCAGTGCATGAGAGGCTTTGCACCAAGTTGTTTGAATCCATACAAAATCTTCTTCCATCTGCATACAAGGGTCTCTTTCTGGTATACCTCAAAGCCTTGAGGTTGCTCTACATACGCTCTTTGTTCAATTATTCAGGAGAACAGTCTTTTCATTCATCTGATGTAAACTCCAACCCATGGATATTGCGGACGATATAATGAGTCATGTAGAGGTATGTCTGGTTTACTAGAACAAACAATCATCGTATTCTTCTCCCTCCATCTAGGAGAACCTCTAGTTCTAGATCTCACAATGCTTTCATTCATAAGTCTTCCATACACTGTTCTTCATCACAACTTTCAGTTCCTCTGCTTGATTGCTTTTAGTGAGTTCATATCAAGCTGGTAGTCTTGTGATTCTCGATACAA
>ML782783.1:787575-802554 GCA_009831015.1 Picea engelmannii
TTCTCCTAGATGTCCTTGGTAAAATATGATTAAGTTATTTCCAAAGTACATTTATCTTACATTTGTTGATATGGTGGAATCAAGGAAGAATTGTGTTGGATATTGCATATCATATCCAATGTAGGAGGACTACTATGCCACCACATCACATAAAGTAGGCCAAAACATCTCACTATCCTCCCCAACATTAATGGAATACATGTTACAAAAGCTCCTTTCAACACTAGCCCAAGGCCCTTGGGTTAAATGCACTAGAAGTATTTTTTTATAAATTTATGTCACACAATTACTTAATGGTGAATGCTAATGGACCTTGCTCTTGCATAAGCATTGTTCCTGGACCTCCACTCAAGGTGCCACGTTCCAAGAAAAAAGTTTCAATGAATTGGGCACTACTAAGACAACTACAACACACATGACATATTTTAAAGTTGAAAAAGCATGCTCCACGACATTGTTTCATACAAAGGCATTCTTTTATAGTAGGGCGGTTAATGTGGATGTAATTCACTCATAATTCTTCACAAACTTCTTGTAGTAGTGTTGACAGGGAAAAATACCCAAGTCTCAATAGCAAGGGTTTAATGCAAAGAAGAGGCCCAATTAGACTCTTCCCTATTTGATATGAAAAAATCCTTCAAATTAATGACCCAATAACCTTTTGATGAGATTTAAGATTTATAATGTTTCTTTTTTTATCTTTTTTTTTTAATAATTATAAAAATAAAGTAAAACTTACAATCTAATAATACTTGAAATAATACACAATTTTGAGAGTTAGCTCTCAAAATAGAGAAAGATCATTACCTATCCTTTAAAAGTCTATGAAATAGTTCTACGAAAAATTCATTACATGAAATAATACAAGTTTCTAATAAAAGAAAGAAATTGAACTCAAAACATAATACATTTCTCTAAAATAAATGACATAGATTTGTTGAAGAAATGAAATGAAAGAAATGTCAATATTGTTTCAGAATAACCTGAAGCGCATAAAATGAGATATTTTATAGAAAATTCACACTATCAATTACATAGAAGAATAATCCACAACGCACCATATACATATAAGATGTCTTCGGTGATAAAAAAATATGTGGCCAATGATTTGCTTCTCAGTTAACCAATGTGTTAGAAATAATTCTTTACAAAACAATTCATTAAAAAACCTTTTTTCAAAAGGCCCTATTACTTCTCAACTCCTCCTATGAATACAATTAGAAAATTGGTTATAATTGTTGATCTTACGATAGTTGAGGGAGGTATTAACCTCCATGTGTAACCTTTGGATAGAATAGAATATTTCAAAAGCAAGAGAAACCCTAAACAATTGTGTAAAAACCCTAGAAGACAAGTCGGCCTAGCAGAATAAATAATATTAGAACATAATTACCAGAAAGTCAGGTAGGCCTAGCCATAAAAGTCAATGGACATATTAATATAAATAGAGGACGTCTTGGATCATTTGTTCACTCACCACACTCACTCTCTCGGCCAGTTTAGCGCAAGTTTGGAGCTGCAGTGGCATACAAGGAAGGCGCATCTTCTAGGGTGGTTCTTAGTCGTGCTTGGTGAAACTCTTGGTGATATTCTTGGTGAAACTCTTGGTGATATTCTTGGTGATACTCTTGGTGATATTATTTCTAAGTATGGCGCAAGTTTGAGAGAGTAATGAAGTTCCAACTGTTGCAGTTGTGTATGGTACTTGTTATGTGGATATTTAGACTCTCTTGTGCACTACCCCTGGAGAAGGAGAGCTCTACTTGTCTTGAGTTGTTGCTGCAGTTAGCAACTAGAGTTTATCTATTGGTTATAGTGTTGCTTCTAGAATCATTATATCTAGCAAAGGTTATGGTACTCGGGGGTGGCTACGTGCCTATGGTTGGGTGACAATAGTGATATTGTCTATGGTAAAATGAGCACATAGAATATTTTAACAAGTTATGGTCCCACACAACCTTCAAGACAATATAACCACTAGAAGGTAGTGTGGAAGTTCTTTTTTAAGCTCGTTGTGATACCAGTTGCAGCTACAGCTAGGGTTTTTGATTGTGCAGCTGCAATAAACCCTAATCCAACTCCTTGGGCACCTCAAGTGAAGCGTTGGACCTAATTTCTACATATTTTAGTGTGCCTTATCCCAATGCACATGTTGGTATTCTCAGTAAGAAAAAACGTCAAGTTTGAGTTTTTGGTCAAAGTAAAAGGTTGACTTATCAAAGTCAAATGTTGGTTAGTCAAAGTCAAAGGTTGACTTTTGGTCAAAATTGATTTTGTGGTCAAAGTTGAAATTTTAGAGTTTCTATCTTGTTCTAATCATTAAACCTTTTCGATTGAGTTTCTAACCTCTTGTTGACAAGATGGTGTCTAGTTTCAGATTAGAAGACAAGCTCAACGATGTTGCAAATTTCAAAGGTATGCACTTTTATATGCTTTTCATGTTATATATGTTAGAAAAACAGGATCGCGACGCAATAAAATAAAACAAATGTGGAAATAAAACACAAAAGATACACAATACAATAGAGACACAAATATACGTGGTTCACCCAGTGTGGGCTATGTCCACCAAAGATATTTCCAGGTCCTTCCTTTATTATTATCCAACAAATGAAGGGATGCAACCTATAACACACCCGTTGTAACTTCCTCTTTTTTCTCTCACAGTCTCCTCACTCAGAATACAATATTCACAATGATCCATAGCCAGAGTACATTTCCCTCATAAAAGAGGGTTTCCTTCTAGGGAAAAAAACCCTAACATAACTTCTACCATCAGATATGCGACCTTCTAATGAATGGTCCAGATTTACAATGAATCTACATTATACATTTACAAGGAAATTTTTCCTTCGGGGGACCGCTTGCCTCCAGACCCCGCAAAGGGGCTAACACCCCTTTGCACTCCCCTGTGTGGAGGAGTGTACATTCTTCTGGGGTGTAAAGTGTTCGTGGGGTATAAACACGGCTGAAAACAAAGACCTCTGAATCAAGAAGACAATCAGGCTCCACAACCAACAATATCATCTAGCAAATCATGAGTGTATTTTACAGGGAATGTACAAGAGACCTTGTCCAAGCAATGATGTTGGATTCAATACATTCAAAGGAACAAGTAGTTGAGGCTCCAGGTTCAAGGAGATATTTCTTGTTCCCGAGCATGTCACCTTGGTAATTCTATGATCCTTGTTACCATAGATATGTTCTTATGAAAATGTTATTGGAAATACTTTTGGTTTTGTTGTTCTTGTTCCGGGCAAGTCACAAGCAATAACTCTGAGAAGGAGCTAGAGTGACATTTACAAACATGGAGTAAATGACTCCATCAAGTTGTGAGACAGGTGATCTCACCAAGTACCAATTATAAAGGAAGATATGATGGAAGAATATCAATCCATCATGAAAAATGATGTATGGGAAATCATACCTAAACCTAAAGAAAAGTTTGTAAATGAGTTTACAAGATTATGCATGCAATGGATGGAAGTATCAATAAATACAAGGCAAGATTCATGGCTATAGGGTTCTCGTAGCATGAGGGAGAAACTATGATGAGACGTTTGCTCCAGTTGATAGATATACCTCTATCATATCTCTTGTAGCGTCCATGGGTTGGAGTTTACATCAAATGGATGTAAAGACCATTTTTTCTCAATGGAGTAATTGAGGAAGAAGTATACATAGAGAAACCTCAAGGTTTTGGGGTACACCTGAGAGAAACCCATGTATGACGAAGGCATTGTATGGAGTCAAGCAAGCTATAAGAGCTTGGTGCAAAGCCTCTCATTATTCAGTGTAAGAGGGAGTTAGCCTCTAAATTCAATACGAAGGATCTTGGTCTCATGCATTATTATTTGGGACTAGAAGTATAACAGAAGTGTGGTGAAATATTCCTGTGGCAAAAAAAGTATGTTATAAATATTCTTCATAAGTTTGGGATGATGGATTACAAATCCATGGCAACTCCCATGGTGACAGATATGAGGAAGTTGAGAGACTCTAATTATGATCCAATAGATTCATCCCTATATCGACAATTGATTGGCTCATTGACGTATTTGGTGAATACCTGATCGAACATTTGCTTTGTTGTGAACATGTTGATCCAGTTCTAGGTGGAACCTAGAAAAGAGCATTGGATAGTTGCAAAGCATATCTTGAGATATCTGTGTGGGACGATAACTTATGGTTTGAGATATGCCTCAAACAGTGATGTACAAATGCATGGTTTTACTGATTTAGATTGGGCAGGGAGTGCAAGTGACAAAAAGAGTACTTATGGTATGTGTTTCAATATGGGATCTACTATGATATCATGGGCTAGCAGAAAAGAGAAGTCTGTTGCACTCAACACTATAGAAGCAGTGTATATCGCAGCTTGTGATGCTTGTACGGAAGCAGTGTGGCTCCGTAAGATGGTTTCTGGACTGTTTGATTAGGTGTTGGATTCGACTGTGATATATTGTGATAATCATAGCTGTATGAATCTCTCAGAGAAATAAGTTTTCCATGACAGGTTGAAGCACATTGAGATCAAGTACTATTTTCTCCATGATAAAGTCCAAAGTAAAGAAGTGGTTCTCAAGTATATCTCCATTAATGAGCAAACTGCAGATATTTTGACGAATTCTTTGTCCAAGATAAAGTTTGCATACTTGAGGGACAAGCTAGGGCCTGTGGAGATTTCTCCCTTGGTTGAAAGGGAGGAGATGACTTCCTCGGTTGGGAGGGAGCATTGATATGTGGCATCATGGAATGTTAGTGAGTTGTGGATTTGTATCATGCTAGTACAACTTAGAGACGGTCATACAAATTAGGGATGATGCTTGCATCATGCTAGTTATGATCATGCTAGTACAACTTAGATATGATATAGATGGTTGGAGTTGTGGATGATACAGTGTCTTGAGGTGCATCGTGCTAATACAAGTTAGAGGTTGACATACAACTTAGATATGATGTATTGACGTCGTGCTAGTACAACTTAGAGACGATGTTGGTGAGCCACACCATGCTAGATATGGCCACGAGAGTACAACTTAGATATGATGTATTGACATCATGCTAGATATGTCATGCTAATACAACTTAGAGATGACCATACAACTTAGAGATGACCATACAACTTAGAGATGATGCAGAGGGATCGTGTCATGCTAGATATGATCATGCGAGTACAACTTAGATGTGGCATACAACTTAGATATGATGCATTGGCATCATGTTAGATATGTCATGCTAGTACGACTTAGAGATGATCATACAACTTAGATATGACACAGTGAGGCACTGATCTACATCATGCGAGTACACATTAGATATGGCATACAACTTAGATATGATGCATTGGCATCATGCTAGATATGTCATGTTAGTATGACTTAAAGATGATGTAGATGATACTCCATATCACACCAGTATAACTTATATATTATGCATTCGCATCATGCTAGTACGACTTAGAGGTGATGCAACTGATGAAATTGTTCATGTAGGATGATATCACATGATATGATTTGATTGTTGTAGAGATTGTATGTCTCTGGACACTAGTTGTATGCTACGGTAGTGGATGTGATTCACTGGTAGTGTTTCTATGTCACTAGTTAGTAGCTGTGTTGATCTGAATTTATGCAGGAACGCAACATAATACACAAATAACCATGAATAAAAAGATGCAACGAAAATATCACTTCATTTCATTAATATCAAAGAACTGAAACTTGTTTATAGCCAGAATGGAAATAAACTAGCTAGGGCATTGGTAGCTTATCTCTTAGAAGAGATGTGGTGTCTACAAGCCTCTGAAATCTGTGTTACAATGAGGCTCGAAGGCCTATATATTATTGAGAAACAATGTAAACCCTAAACATCCAAAAACCTAACCCTAGGAGATGAAATGCCAGAATATGGGCCTCGTCGGGGTAAATTGGTACATCAATTTCCCAGGGTCGTAAAGTTGGCATACAATATCCGTTTGACACACATGATACATCGTTAGAAAGATCTATCCGATGAATGCACTCCTAACAACGAATATTGAGTTTGAGACAAACTCTTATTTGATGAAGGTTTGATGCCCAAAAAACGTCGTTTAGGGCCTCAAAACGGCTGCGGAAGTTCACGACCCGAAAAACTGCCAAAAATAATAAATTGTGCTACAATTAAGGAAACTAAAAAATTGAAAGAAACAATGGTGGAGGTCCAAGTGGAATAGGCAGGTGACCACCAATATCCACCTGGATCATTCCTCCCCCCTTAGGAAGCAATGGTCCCCATTGCGTTGAGTTCCTCCATGACATGAGGAAACTTCTACTGAACTTGGTCCCTGGTGAACCACCTGCCCTGGTGAAGGAGTTGGCCTTCTTTGAAAACTCGATATAGTTGGATCCTCTGCTGGCGAGTGTTCTTGATCTATGTGTCCATAACTCGATCAGTTGTGGCTTGTTCCATGCAGTCTGGATTTAACTCTGTTGGTGTGAGTTGTTCTGCCATGTCGGATGTGTCCAGTAGAGGTGGAAAGTAGGGCCGAAGGCGATCCACATTGAACATTGGGTACAAACCAAGGAATGGTGGAATACTAAGATCGAAGGCATTGTCCCCTACAACCTTGGTGATGGTGTATGGCCCATATCAAAGTGGGTGAAGCTTGCGGTGGGGTCCAACGAGGCACTCCTTCTACAAATGTAACCACACTTTGTCGCCCACCTGGAAGTTGTGTTGCACCCGATGTTGATCATGTCGCTGCCTGTACTTAGCATTGGCTCTGTCCAATATGTCATGAACCTATTGGAGAATGTGTTGAATGCGCTCAATGAAGATGTTCGCCTTGGCAGCTTCAGATTAGACATGAGTCAAATCAACCTGAGTAGTTGCAAAGGGCATGGCTATGTCAATGGGACATAGTGGCTGGAATCCCAAGTCCACCTGAAAGGGGATGTGGTCGGTTAAGTTGTGGAGGGTCCGGTTATAGCTATGTTGTACATAGGGGAGGCTCTCATCCCATGTGTGTGGATTCTTTGAGTTGTACATGCGCAAAATGTGTACGATCATCCTGTTGAGGACCTATGTCTGGCCATCAGTTTAGGGATGGAAAGTTGTGGACTTGGTGAGCTTGGTGTCTAGCATTGACCATAGGCTGGACCAAAATGTACTAAGGAACATGTTGTCCCTATCTGATATGATAGACTATGGGATCCTAAAGTGTACCCACACTCATTCAAAGAAGAGTTTAGCAGTGGCTTCTGCTATGATATTCTTCTTCCAGTCCGCCATAATGGCCATCTTCGAGAATTTGTCGACGACCATGAAAATACAGTCGTTGCCATGCTTAGTAGAAGGAAGGCCTGACATGTAATCCATGGAGATGGATTCCCAAGGTCGACTAGGGGTAGGCAGTGGAGTATAGAGGCCTTGCTTCTTGATGGTCAGTTTGGCAATGGCACAGGCAGTGCAAGATTTGATGTACTTCTCGATATCCTGTCGAAGGTTTGGTCAATAGAAATACTTTTGCAGTACTGCCACTATTTTCTCGACCCCGAAATGCCCAATGACCCAACTGTAGTGCGCTTCCCAAATCATCTTGGCATGCTCGCTTGAAGGAACACAAAGGTGTCCCAGGTGACATAGTAGTCCATCTTGGAGGTGAAAATTTGGAACTTGATTACCCTCCAAGAGTATCTTGTATGTGTGGCCTAATTCTGCATCGTTCTTGTAGAGAAGCGGTCAATCAAAAGTCTCATGCCCACAAGAGTTGAGCATGGTGGTTATCGCCACAATCGATGGTCGGCTGAGGCAATTTGCAACATTATTGGTGCTGCCCTTCTTGTACTTGATGTTCAAATGAAACTGTTGCAGATATGTGGACCAATTCTGATGGCAATCATTCTGTAACTTCCCTTGTGTCTGTATGAAATATAGGGGTCGGTGGTCTATGTGGATGATCGTTTCCTTCCCCAAAATGTAATGTTTATATTGTCGACAAGCCTACACAATGGAATACATTTATTTGTCATAAGTGGGATACTTTCGGACTGTGATGGACAGTGTCACATTGTGATATGCCACTGGAGGCGTCTGTTGAGTAAGAACTGTGCCAATAACATAGTCAGAGGCATCTATCTTAATCTCAAATGGTTGTTGCAAGTTTGGTAATGTGAGCACTGGGCATAGCAGAGGCAATGTTTCAATTCTACAAACGCCTTCTATTGAGATTCCGACCAAAAGAATTTTTCTTTCACTCCTCACTTGGTGACTTGACTCAAGGGCCAAGTGATATGAGAAAATCCCAACACGAACCTGCGGTAGAAATTAGCAAGACCCATAAAGTTGCGAAGCTCTGTTAGAGTGGTCGGGGCCGTGTTTGGAGGACCCATCGGATGTGGTGGAGGTGCTCTTCCCAAGTCTGGCTGAAGATCAGAATGTCATCCAAGTACACTACTACAAATGAGTTGGTGAATGGCCACAAGATGTCTTCCATCAGCCTCATGAAGGTTGTGGGAGAATTTGTCAACCCAAAAGGCATGACCAACCATTCGAAAAGGCCCTCTTTGGATTTAAAGGCAATGTTCCACACATCAGACGGTTCGATTGGTACCTGGTGATACTCAGACTTCAAGTCGATTTTGCTGAAATATTTTGCCCCTTTGAGTTGGTCCAAAAGGTCATCAATCCGTGCGATCGAGTACATATTCCAGACAGTGATCTTGTTCAATGCTCGATAGTCAATACATAGTCTCCAAGTCCCATCCTTCTTCTGCACCAACACGATCGGGCTCCCATAGGGAGATGAACTTGGCCGGATGTGACCTTTCTGCAGCAGCTCCTGGATCTGCCTCTTGATTTCATCATTCTTCAGAACAAAGCGTCAATAGATCGGTCCATTAGGCAGCGACGCACCTGGGGTCAGATCAATGGGGTGTTTGACCTGACAGTGCAGAGGCAGCCTTGCGGGCAAGGTGAAGATGTCCTGGTACTCCTCATGACCTTATCCATATGTTGTTGTCATGCGAAGGAGCCCTGTCTAGAGGTCGTGGCCACAGTCTTCTTCTTTCCTGAGGGCGAATCATCAAGAAAACAAATTTCCCAGTTTTGGAAATGATCTTACTGCATTGTTTTGCATTAACCAAAGAGATAACGACAGGTGGTGGTACCTCTGGTATCATGTACAATTTATTTCCCAAGGTAACAATAACAACATGAGGTCAAGACTCATACACAACATGTTGCTTCCACAAGTATGGTTGGCCTAGTAATACATCACAAACATCAAGAGCAGCAATGTCACATAATACCTCATCGGTGAAGGGCTTGATGTTGTAGGGAAGGCGACACTGTTGACTGACGCAGAGATATCGTCTTTGGTGAAGCCACCTAATGGTGTATGACTGTGGGTGTGTTGTGGTCGGCAAGACCAACCACTTCACGACCTCTGCTGAAATGAGTTTATTTTGGCTCCCACTGTCAACAATGAACTGTAGCGGGGAACCCTTTACCAACATCTGGGAGTGGAAGAGATGCCCCTCCTCCTTTGGATCTTCTGGTTCTTCCTTTTGGATATTCGTGGTGGAAACAATGGCGTTGGGCTCTGCATCGATAATCAACTTCCCTCTGTCATTCCCCTTCTCGGGTTTCGATTCAATGTCGAAGCATGCATCTGATTCAGAATCCCTCGTCTCGTCCACCAGTGACTGTTTGGCCTGACACTCACTTGTGTTGTGAGTGGAGATCTTATGGAACTCACACCACTTTCTCGTTTCCTTCTTCGGCTTTGCGGTGTTGTTCTTTTCTTGCGACTTTGGTAAGTTGTCTTGAGTTGCCATGCCTTGGTTTTGTCCTTTGTTCTCCGGTTTGGGGGCACCTTTCGCTTGCTTTTGACTCGTAGATCCAAAGTCTCACTTCTTTTGTTTGAATTTCTACTCAATCTTGGTAGCATACCGGTATGCCGTACCAAGCAAGGAGATGTCAAGGAACTCCATTTCCTCCTGAATGTATATGTGCAGACAACTGTGGTACTTCAACACCAAAATTTTCTCTGAATCTTTGATACCCAACTTTGTGCGCAGGGTATGGAACAGATTCGTCATCTCATGTACATCTTTATCCCTTTGTTGCCGCAGCGTAGTCCATTGTATGTACTTGTCCTCATAACTCCCCATGGGATAATATTGTTCCTTGATGGCGTCTCGAAAAAAATTCCAAGTGGGTACGACTGAGAACAAAGAGGTTTCCTCCTCGTCCTTTTTCTCACAGTAGGTTTCCCACCAGTCCTTGACATGGGGGGAAGCTTTGAGCAGTGAAAAAATAATCTTCTTCCGGTTGGAAAAGTCATGAACCGAGAAATATCCTTTTGATAGATTCAACCATCTATCTACGACGTATGCATCTAGTTGGCCATCAAATATGGGAATGTCAAAGTTTAATTGTACCTTAAAAGGGGTTGCGCCTCCAGAGTGGTTGTTGGATGCAGATGCGTCGCCAGTGGGAAATCGTTGAAGGACCTGGGCGAAGTTATCCATCATCGCGTTCCTTTGTTTTTCAAGGGTCTCCTCGAGAAATATTTTGATAGGATCTCTTGCTCCCTTTTCTTTCTTTTCGTTCCCCATGGGCGGCTGTCGGGGTTTGCGAGGCTGATCTTGCAAAGGTTCAACTAGATTGAGCCCTAACTCCTTATACCCAGACCTCGTTGGGGACATGCAAAGAAGGATCGAGAAAGAGCAGACCGCTCGGATACCACTGATCGAAATTTATGCAGGAACGCAACATAATACACAAATAACCATGAATACAAAGATGTAGTGGAAATAATACTTCATTTCATTAATATCAAAGAACTGAAACTTGTTTACAGCCAGAATGGAAATAAACTAGCTAGGGCGTTGGTAGCTTATCTCTGAGAAGAGATGTGGTGGCTACAGGCCTCTGAACTCTGTGTTACAATGAGGCTAGAAGGCCTATATATTATTGATAAATAATGGAAACCCTAAACATCCAAAAACCTAACCCTAGGAGATGAAACGCCATAATATTGGCCCCATCGGGGTAAATTGGTACATCAATTTCCCGGGGTCGTAACTTTGGCATACTATCTCCGTTTGACGCACATGATACATCGTTAGAAAGATCCATCTGAGGAATACACTATTGATMATGAATATTGAGTTTAGAATAGGCTGATATTCATCGAAGGTTTGATGCCCAAAAAACATCATTTAGGGCCTCAAAACGGCTTCGAAAGTTCAGGACCCGAAAAACTGCCAAAAATAGTAAATTGTGCTACAATTAAGGAAACTGAAAGAAACAATGGTGGGGGTCCAAGTGGAATAGGCGGGTGGCCACCAATATCCACCTAGATCATGTGTGCTACTAGGAGTGGTTGTGTACCACTGGATAGTAGTTGTGTACTACCATGGATCGACATTGTTGTGATCTATTGGATGGAATTGTAGTAATTGTGTATTACTATTGTATTTCCATGGAGATTACCAATAGTGTTGAAGGTGTTTCCTGGGTTGGTGTGTCAACCAATAGTGTTGGAGGTGATTGCCAGCTAGATGGATAGTGATATGATGCAGAGGCATTGATCTACATCATGCGGGTACAACTTAGAGATGGTGCATTGACACCATGATAGTATGGATTAGAGATGATGTAGATGGTATTCCACATCACGATAGATATGATCATGCTAGTACAACTTAGATATGATGTGATCTCTCAATTTTTAAAATTACTAAGGAATTTGCTTGCACCTTTGAACTGAACTAGGATATGTGACCTCTCAATTTTTTAAAAACGAATTTGAAGTCCTTAAACTTTAAAAACCCTCATTTCTAATAAAAACATGGCAATCATCTGAACTGAACCCTAATTTTTAATGAACCCTAATTTTTAACAGGAGGAATATTGTTCAAGAAAGACTTATTTACCTGGTCTCTTAAAGAATCGCTCAACTCCATGGTGGATTGAAAATCTTTAACCAGCCACAACATAACCATACAGAGGAAATCCCTATAGAGATTTTAATCCCTCGCATTACAAAACCATAGAAAATAGATGGCCTTACAAGAAAAACAATGTTAAATGAAAGAAGAGAAAAACACTGGAAACCCATTAACAACAATCCCCACAAACAAATTACAAAACAAAAATAGAAATCCCCACCCAAAAAAACAAGCAATGCACTAAAGAAACATGAGGGCCGACAGAAAAGGAAACCAGAAAGTGCATGCATGCCGAGGAAATAAAGGGCAAAGGCAAATTGAAATACATAAAAAAAAATAGTTGCAATTCACACATTACCCTAACAAGGCACCCGTTCGAACGCCATTTCTCAATATTATGGGGAGATTCCAATAGAAGTTGTGGTTAAATAGGCGTCAAGCTTCCAACGGATAGATGCATGAAGCTTTTGAACCATTAAAAAAGTGCAACATACAGACAAAAGTTGGAACAGTTAAAATGCTTCGTCCAATAAAGCACAACCCTTCTTCTAGGAAGATGGAGATTGTCGTTTACTTCTCCATACTTATCCAAACACCAAGGCACTAAATATCTACATACATTTGTCCGTGGGTGAAATATTGCAACAATTTAGCCGAATTTGACTCTGTTTTCTTCCAATTTCTTTTATTTCTGATTTGGCTTTAACGTTGCCAACAATGACCTTGCGAATTCGAAGCAAGTTGTCCATTCAGCTTCATGATCTGTCTCGTTCTAGTTTTCACGTTAGCATCCAAGTTAGTGACTCATCTATCCATCCATTGTACTTCTTTCTCGTAAGTATCCATTACTAAACAGAGCACCGCCATATAATTCTAGTTTCTATGTAATTCACTATATCCATCCATATCAATCTAGCAACCTAGTTAGTCACTATATCCATCTATTGTAATGTTTTTTCCTAAGAATTCATCATTAAACAATGCACCATTAATGCACCACTATATCCATCCATTGTAATCCTTTTTCCTAACAATACATCACTAAATAATATTTCTACATTAGCAACCTAGTCGGTGATTCATTTTAGAGTTATATCCATCCATTCAACCCCTTCTTTGTAAGTATTCATCATTATTTATCTATGTGCAAGGAGATCTTCTCTTTATAGCGATTATCTCAATTTTTAATATGCCGACCATGCAAAGATGTAGGTACTATCAGAGTAATGTATTGCTTTCTCTAGGACCAACTACACCATGTTTGTTATTGATAGGATATTGTTTTTTATTAAATTATGCTTTATATAATATTTTAGAATTTGACTTGTGGTGATGTGTGACCTTACAAATAAGGCATTCGATATGTGAGTTACAAGTGGATATTCTTTGGGACCATTTTTAATCATCTCGGTCTAGATTTTTGAATTAGAGGAGGACATTCTCTTTGGGATCACTTTCAATCATCTCAATCTAGATTTTGAACATGAGAAGGACAATGGAGTATGAGGTACAATGTAGGAGACAAGGTAGAACATGTAACCTGCATTTCATTGTGCTTGAACAATTGAAAAACAAAAAATTTGAGATCATGTATGGCATCAAAACACATTCAAGATTAGAAGTTGTAGAGCATTTGATTGGTGAGAATAAATATGTCATTAAGGACAACTTGCAAGCTACAAGAAAAAGTTACATCGGGACTTATAGTTTCTTCAAAATTTGGAACTATAATTTGAACTTTCGAAAAGTTCAGAAAATAGAATGGAGAGACATTTATCAAGCAAATATTTGATGTCATGAATAAGACTTTGCTTATCAATGGCATAAGAAACAACAAAAAAATGACCTTTACAAGTGAAAATCATGAAAGAGAAAGAGAAAGACCTTGCTCCAAATGAGCATACTAAACAAAAAAATTATATGCATGTTCATCACAACCATTATGTTAGTAGAAAGGACATTACCTATATAAAATTTCTAAACCGAGTACACTTTAAACCAATCAAAATTAATTTTTAACTGATTATTCAGGGGTTTTCTTCACAATAAATTAAATACACAGCAGAAATAAATTACCAGGAACTGAAAGTAAAAGTAGACAACGATCACATCAAAATGAACACACTTATTTTTGGACAATAGTCCCCGGAAAAAAAACCCAAGATGGGAAAACCGGTGCAACAGATCTAAGGATTTATTGTTTCTGAGCAGGAAAATATGGAAATTTATTACAAAGTAAATCAACCTCTACCAACAATTGGATAATCTCCAGCAAAACCCTCTCCAACAAAATTGTATGTCCTGTCTAGATCCTCCAAAATAGAACCAGAATGAAACAACAGCTAGAAAGTGAGCCTCTCTGTGAATGTATGGCCCTCCTGCATCACTTTGTACAACCCTGCCGGATATGAAACTTAGCCTCTATGATTTGGTGAAGAAGTGAGTTGATCCACCTGCTAGAATCTCCTCTGTCCTCCTGCAAAAACTCTCACATGCAAATCTGCAATCGATCTCTCTTTCTCTTGTGCGCCCCCTTAGCCCAACCAATCTCTTTATTCTTCATTGAGTAAGTGAAATCCCAACCTCCAAAAGGATGGAGGGTTAAGATCAACCCTCACCCTCATGATGAGATCAATGGTTGAGATTAAAAGACCACAACTTAGATTATTGTTCACTTTAACTTTAGAAAAAGTACTCAATAAAGTCAACTAAATATTATAACACATCCACAGTGTTTTTCCTAAGTTAGACTTAGGAAAACATTTAATTAATCGACTTAGCCTAAGTTTCATTATCATCCATCATGCTAGGATGATGTAATGATGATGGAAGACCTTCCTTGCTATAAATCTCAACAACCTCTACGAACACCCCATTGTCATGAGCATCATGGTATGTTAAAACGTATAAGTTGTTGTGGACCATACCTTGTAATAAATATGGGATAACACACAAGACGATATAAAAATTTAATTCATAGAAATTATTTCAAGGTGCCAAACTCAATGTTTTGAACCTTCAACCTCTCACAAGCACC
>ML782783.1:802622-839733 GCA_009831015.1 Picea engelmannii
ATTGTTGTGTTTTAGGGAATGATATGATGTGACATTCACTCCTTCCACCAACCTTTCAATTTCTATGATTTCACAATAATGTTTCAAAACCCCTCTTTATACGTATTTTCTAAAGTTGGCCATGTGGGAAATTTCATCTTAAATTTTTTTTAGGTAAACAAAAGTGGAAATGTATATTATATCATTGAAGAATGTATACATGTTTATAATATCGGGTGATCCCTTCAACCTGGTGTAAGGAGCCCACACATCCAAAACATCAAATTTGAGGAAACATGCCTATCACTATTACCCTTGTGTTCCCCTTTAATGGTGTTGTTAAACAAAACAAAATGTAACTTACAAATTTTATTAATGTGGTCTTTTTAGCAATATTGATGGTTGTATTTTCTATAACCAAAATACATCACATAGGGAATTGAAGAAAAGACAAGAGATATGATTGTTTGGCATAGTTTTGTTGTGTATTATTATCTAACCATTGCCCAAGAAAATATTCGATGAAATAGGTTTCCTTACAAGGATTTTCTTCACTAATGGGGTGGTGATTTAGAGAGTTTTGCATCACTCTTTGCTAGTGCAACTGTGAATTTGGAGATATGGATGGTCTTGTTGGTGTCTTTGAATGTTATTGTGTATGGACAGAGTTTGTTGCCACTTGGAAGCTTAAATGTTATGTTATATTGTCAATTATAAACATAATCTACTTTAAATCATGAATAACATTTTTCATGGGGGGTTGTCGGAACATTATGTGTAAAAAATTGTCATCGTCGAGATTACACTAAGATTGAGAATTATTCTCCTTCATGTATGAAGATTTTGAACTCCAAACAATTGAAGAAGACTCCTAAAATTGAAGGCATTCAAATGATTTTTTAATGAGCATTGTCAAAGATCAACCAAAAAATCAGATGGTGAGGAAGTTTGAAGATTCATGACACAACATCCAATGAGAGCATCCATGGGAGATCGAGTAGAGGAAAAGAGTTTGACCAAGTAGTAGAGAAATTATGGTAGAGGAACGAAAAGATGTCAATCAAGTAGATAAAAAAAATTGACTAAGCATTTCGATAAGGCATATTGAACACAAATAGCATTTTCACTTACCATTGGTAATTGAAGTAGTTTGATTAAGCAATAGGATTGGAGCACTAACTTGAAAATACTATTGATTTCAAGATTCTCACTTCATTGACATGAGAATAAACATTCAAGAAATCAAGATACGAAGATGTCACACACACAAAATATCATAAAGAGAAGATGATGACAAAATAACGAAATAAATAATTGAACCCCTCAGTATAGGAATTGTAGAGTAGTCCCCTAGATTGCAACCTCCCAGGTGAGAAGAAGTCAGATAAATTGTAGGTAAGTAGAGAAAAATTCAAATGTTAGAGATCAAGAGATGCCCCCTTGATGCAAGTGTTGTGAAATTGCAAGAGAGAAACCCTCTGCCATAAAACAAGTTTTGAGAATGATGAGAAAAGTAGCTAAAAGGGCACTTGTCACATGCAAATTTTAGTATACAAAATAACCTATTGAGGGTATCCTAACAATAGACCCTCTAAAGGGTGTGCAATGGAACTTAAACTCACACAGAACTACCCCAACAATGACCAAAAATGGAAAAAATAAGATACAACAACAAATAACTAATATGAGAAAATAAGGAGAGGAGGGGATGGATTTCATATACCTATCTATACAAAACCCTTTGCCTGACCAATATATTGTTGTATTCCATAATTTTTTATACCCTTGTGCATGTCTACCATACCTTCTCGCTAGATGTATGAGGGATTTTAGAACAAGGGCCTCAATATAAATACATTTGTGTGTACAAGGAATATGAATTAGGTGTATAGGCATAGTTCCACCCTTAGAAGCCCAATTTAAAGAGAATTTAAAATAATTTTTCGTTTAAAATCATGAACGTCCATTTTACTTTGGTTCAATGAGCCATCAGTCCTCCCCTACTATGAAAACATTCTCATAATGACACGTAACAATCCCATGGTCCATTTCTAGTTTGAACTTGCCATATTCTTGTTTTGGAATAACAAAGAACTCGAGATAGGATAAGGTTTGCTATCGATGATTGGTTTCCATCGAGTTTTGACATAATTACCATATCTTTGAATAAAATGTTCTCCTAGATGTCCTTGGTAAAATATGATTAAGTTATTTCCAAAGTACATTTATCTTACATTTGTTGATATGGTGGAATCAAGGAAGAATTGTGTTGGATATTGCATATCATATCCAATGTAGGAGGACTCCTATGCCACTATATCACATAAAGTAAGCCAAAACATCTCACTATCTTCCCCAACATTAATGAAATACATGTTACAAAAGCTCCTTTCAACACTAGCCCAAGGCCCTTGGGTTAAATGCACTAGATGAATTTTTTTATAAATTTATGTCACACAATTAATTAATGGTGAATGTTAATGGGCATTGCTCTTGCATAAGCATTGTTCCTAGACCTCTACCCAAGGTGCCATGTTGCAAGAAAAAAGTTTCAGTGAATTGGGCACTACTAAGACAACTACAACATACATGACATCTTTTAAAGTTGAAAAAGCATGCTCCACGACATTGTTTCATACAAAGGCATTCTTTTATAGTAGGGCGGTTAATGTGGATGTAATTCACTCATAATTCTTCACAAACTTCTTGTAGTAGTGTTGACACGGAAAAAACCCAAGTGTCAATAGCAAGGGTTTAATGCAAAGAAGAGGCCCAATTAGACTCTTCTAAATTTGATATGGAAAAATCCTTCAAATTAATGACCCAATAACCTTTCGATGAGATTTAAGATTTATAATGTTTCTTTTTTTATATATATATTTTTAATAATTATAAAAATAAAGTAAAACTTACAATCTAATAATACTTGAAATAATACACAATTTTCAGAGTTAGCTCTCATAATAGAGAAAGATCATTATCTATCCTTTAAAAGTCTATGAAATAGTTCTACGAAAAATTCATTACATGAAATAATACAAGTTTCTAATAAAAGAAAGAAATTGAACTCAAAACATAATACATTTCTTTAAAATAAATGACATAGATTTGTTGAAGAAATGAAATGAAAGAAATGTCAATATTGTTTCAGAATAACCTGAAGCGCACAAAATGAGATATTTTATAGAAAATTCACACTATCAATTACATAGCAGAATAATCCATAGCGCACCATATACATTAAAGATGTTTTCGGTGATAAAAAAATATGTGGCCAATGATTTGCTTCTTAGTTAACCAATGTGTTAGAAATAATTATTTACAAAACAATTCATTAAAAAACCTTTTTTCAAAAGGCCCTATTAATTCTCAACTCCTCCTATAAATACAATTTGAAAATTGGTTATAATTGTTGATGTTACGGTAGCTGAGGGAGGTATTAACCTCCATGTGTAACCTTTGGCTAGAATAGAATATTTTGGAAGCAAGAGAAACCCCAAACAAATGTGTAAAAACCCTAGAAGACAACTCGGCCTAGCAGAATAAATAATATTAGAATATAATTACTAGAAAGTCAGGTCGGTCTAGCCAGAAAAGTCAATGGACATTTTAATATAAATAGAGGACGTCTTGGATCATTTGTTCACTCACCATACTCACTCTCTCAGCCATTTTAACGCAAGTTTGGAGCTGCAGTGGCATACAAAAAAGGTGCATCTTCTAAGGTGGTTCTTGGTCGTGATTGGTGAAACTATTGGTGATTTTCTTGGTGATACTCTTGGGGATATTCTTTCTAAGTATGGCGCAAGTTTGAGAGAGTAATGAAGTTCCAACTGCTGCAGTTGTGTATGGTACTTGTTATGTGGATATGGAGACTCTCTTGTGCACTACCCTTGGAGAAGGAACGCTCTACTTGTCTTGAGTTGTTACTGCAGTTAGCAACTAGAGTTTATCTGTTGGTTATAGTGTTTCTTCTAGAATCATTCTATCTAGCAAAGTTTATGGTGCTCGGGGGTGGCTACGTGCCTATGGTTGGGTGACAATAGTGATATTGTCTATGGTAAAATGAGCACATAGAATATTTTAACAAGTTATGGTTCCACACCACCTTCAAGACAGTATAACCACTAGAAGGTTGTGTGGCAGTTCTTTTTTAAGCTCTTTGTTGCACCAGTTGTAGCTACAACTAGGGTTTATGATTGTGCCGCTGCAACAAACCCTAATCCAACTCCTTGGGCACCTTAAGTGAAGCGTTGGACCTAATTTCTACATATTCTAGTGTGCCTTATCCCAATGCACCTGTTGGTACTCTCAGCAAGAAAAAACGTCAAGTTTTAGTTTTTGGTCAAAGTAAAAGGTTGACTTATCAAAGTCAAATGTTGATTAGTCAAAGTCAAAGGTTGACTTTTGGTCAAAATTGATTTTGTGGTCAAAGTTGAAATTTCAAAGTTTCCATCTCGTTCTAATCATTAAACCTTTTTTATTGAGTTTCTAACCTCTTGTTGACAAGATGGTGTCTAGTTTTAGATTAGAAGACAAGCTTAACGATGTTGCAAATTTCAAAGGTATGCACTTGTATATGCTTTTCATGTTATATCTGTTAGAAAAACAGGATCGCGGAGCAATAAAATAAAACAAATGCGGAAATAAAACACAAAAGATACACAATACAATAGAGACACAAATATAGGTGGTTCACCCAGTGTGGGCTACATCCACCAAAGAAATTTCCAGGTCCTTCCTTTATTATTATCCAACAAATGAAGGGATATAACCTATAGAACACCCGCAGTAACTTCCTCATTTTTCTCTGACAGTATCCTCACTCAAAATACAATATTCGCAATGATATGAGGAAATTGAGAGACTCAAATTATGATGCAATACACTCGTCCCTATACCGGTAGCTGATTAGCTCATTGACGTATTTGGTGAATACCTGGACGAACATTTGATTTGTTGTGAACACGTTGATCCAGTTCCAGGTGGAACCTAGAAAAGAACATTGGATAGTTTCAAATCATATCTTGAGATATCTTTGTGGGACGATAACTAATGGTTTGAGATATGCCTCAAACAGTGATGTACAACTACATGGTTTTACTGATTCAGATTGGGCAGGAAGTGTAGATGACAGAAAGAGTACTTATGGTATGCGTTTCAATATGGGATCTACTATGATATCATGGGATAGCAAAAAAGAGAAGCATGTTGCACTCAACACTATAGAAGCAGAGTATATTGCAGCTTGTGATGTTTGTATGGAAGCAGTGTGGCTCCGTAAGATGGTTTCTCAACTGTTTGATTAGGTGTTGGATTCGACTGTGATATATTGTGATAATCATAGTTGTATGAAGCTCTCAGAGAACTCAGTTTTCCATGATATTTTGAATCACATTGAGATCAAGTACTATTTTCTCCATGATAAAGTCCAGAGGAAATAATTGGTTCTGCAGTATATCTCCATTAATGAGCAAACTGCAGATATTTTGACGAAGTCTTTGTCCAAGATAAAGTTTGCATGCTTGAGGGACAAGCCGGGGCTTGTGGAGACTTCTCCCTTTTTTTGAAAGGGAGGAGATGACTTCTTTTGTTGGGAGGGAGCATTGATATGTGGCATCATGGAATGTTAGTGAGCTGTGGATCTGTATCATCCTAGTACAACTTAGAGACGGTCATATAAATTAGATATGATGCTTGCATGATGCTAGTACAACTTAGATATGATACATATGGTTGGATTTGTGGATGATACAATGTCCTGAGGTGCATCGTGATTATACAACTTAGAGGTTGACATACAACTTAGATATGATGTATTGATGTCATGCTAGTACAACTTAGAGACAATGTTGTTGAGCCGCATCATGCTAGATATAGCCATGAGAGTACAACTTAGATATCACATACAAATTAGATATGATGTATTGACATCATGCTAGTACGACTTAGAGATGACCATACAACTTAGAGATGATGTAGAGGGATCGTGTCATGCTAGATATGATCATGTGAGTACAACTTAGATATGATGCATTGGCATCATGCTAGATATGTCATGCTAGTACGACTTAGAGATGATCATATAGCTTAGAGATGACACAGTGAGGCACTGATCTACATCATGTGAGTACAAATTATATATGGCATACAACTTAGATATGATGCACTAGCATCATGCTAGATATGTCATGCTAGTACGACTTAAATATGATTTAGATGATACTCCATATCATGCCAGTACAACTTAGATATTATGCATTCGCATCATGCTAGTACGACATAGAGGTGATGCAATTGATGAAATTGTTGATGCAGGATGATATCACATGATATCATTTGATTGTTGTGGAGACTGTATGTCTCTGGACACTAGTTGTATGTTACGGTGGTGGATGTGCTCCACTGGTAGTGACTCTATGTCACTAGTTAGTAGTTGTGTTGATCTGAATTTATGCAGGAACACAACAGAATACACAAATAACCATGAAAACAAAGATGTAGCAGAAATAACACTTCATTTCATTAATATCAAAGAAATAAAATTTGTTTACAGCCAGAATGGAAATAAACTAGCTAGGGCGTTGGTAGCTTATCTCTGAGAAGAGATGTGGCGGCTTGAGGCCTCTGAAATCTGTGTTACAATGAGGCTCGAAGGCCTATATATTATTGAGAAACAATGGAAACCCTAAACATCCAAAAACCTAACCCTACGAGATGAAATGCCACAATATGGGCCACATCGGGGTAAATTGGTACATCAATTTCCTGGGGTGGTAACTTTGGCATGCTATCTCCATTTGATGCACATGATACATCGTTAGAAAGATCCGTCCGAGGAGTACACTGCTGAAAGCGAATATTGATTCCAAAATGGATTGATATTGTCGAAGGTTTGATGCCCAAAAAACATCGTTTAGGGCCTCAAAACGGCTCCAGAAGTTCAAAATCCACAAAACTGCTAAAAATAGTAAATTGTGCTACAATTAAGGAAACTGAAAAAACTAAAAGAAAAAATGGCGAGGGTCCAAGTGGAATAGGAGGGTGGCCACCAATATCCACCTGGATCATTCCTCCCCCCTTAGGAATCAATGGTCCCCATTGCGTTGAGTTCCTACATGAGATGAGGAAACTTCTGTTGAACTTGGTCCCTGGTGAAGGAGTTGGCCTGCTTTGACAACTCAATATAGCTAAATCCTCTGCTGGTGGGTGTTCTTGATATGTGTGTCCATAATTTGATCAGTTGTGTTTTGTTCCATGCAGTATGGATTTAACTCTGTTGGCGTGAGTTGTTCTTCCATGTCGGATGTGTCCAGTAGAGGTGGAAAGTAGGGTTGAAGGTGGTCCACATTGAACATTGGGTGCAGACCAAGGAATGGTGGAATACTGAGCTCGAAGGCATTGTCCCCTACATCCTTGGTGATGGTGTATGGCCCATATCGGAGCGGGTGAATCTTGCGGTGGGGTCCAGCGAGGCACTCCTTCTACAAATGTAGCCACACTTTGTCGCCCACCTGGAAGTTGTGTTGCACCTGATGTTGATCATGTCGTTGCCTGTACTTAGCATTGGATCTATCCAATATGTCATGAACCTATTGGCAAATGTGTTGAATGTGCTCAATGAAGTTGTTCGCCTTGGCATCTTCACACTGGACATGAGTCGAATCAACCTGAGTAGCTGCAAAGGGCATGGCTACGTAAATGGGACATAGTGGCTGGAATCCCAAGTCCACCTGAAAGGGAATGTGGTCGGTTGAGTTGTGGAGGGCCTGGTTATAGCTATGTTGTACATAGGGGAGGCTCTCATCCCATGTGAATGGATGCTTTGAGCTGTACTTACACAAAATGTGTACGATCATCATGTTTACAACCTCTGTCTAGCCATCAGTTTGGGGATGGAAAGTTGTGGACTTGGTGAGCTTGGTGTCCAGCATTGACCAGAGGTTGGAAAAAAATGTAATGAGGAACCTGATGTCCCAATCTGAGATGATAGACTATGGGATCCCAAAGTGTACCCACACTCTTTCAAAGAAGAGTTTAGCAGTGCCTTCTGTTGTGATATTCTTCTTGTAGGCCACCATAATGTCCATCTTCGAGAATCTGTCGACGACCATGAAAACACAGTCGTTGACATGCTTAATAGAAGGAAGACCCAACATGTAATCCATGGAGATGGATTCCTAAGGTCGACTATGGGTAGGCAACGAAGTATAGAGGCCTTGCTTCTTGATGGTCAGTTTGGCAATGGCGTAGGCAGTGCAAGATTTGATGTACATCCCGACATCCTATCGAAGGTTTGGCCAATATAAATACTTTTGCAGTACTGCCACTATTTTCGCAACCCCGAAATGCCCAGCGACTCGACTGTAGTGTGCTTCCCAAATCATCTTGGCACACTCGCTTGAAGGAACACAAAGGTGTCCCAAGTGACATAGTAGTGCATCTCGGAGGTGAAAATTTGGAACTTGGTTACCCTCCAAGAGCATATTGTATGTGTGGCTGAATTTTGCATCGCTGTTGTAGAGAAGCGGCCAATCAGAAGTCTCGTGCCCACAAGACTTGAGCACGGTGGTTATCGCCACAATCGGTGGTCGGTTGAGGTAGTCTACAACATTATTGGTGCTACTCTTCTTGTACTTGATGTTCAAATGAAACTGTTGCAGATATGTGGACCACTTCTGATCGCAATCATTCTACAACTTCCATTATGTTTGTATGAATTGCAGGGGTCGGTGGTCTATGTGGATGATCGTTTCCTTCCCCAAAATGCAATGCTTCCATTGTCGGCAAGCCTGCACAATGGAACACATTTCTTTGTCAAAAGTGGGATACTTTCGGACTGTGTTGGACAGTGTCACACTATGATATGCCATTGGATTCTTCTGTTGAGTAAGAACTACCCCAATAGCATAGTCAAAGGCATCTGTCTCGATCTCAAATGGTTGTTGCAAGTCTGGTAATGTGAGCACTGGGGCACAACAGAGGCAATGTTTCAATTCTACGAATTCCTTCTGTTGAGATTCCGACCAAAATAATTTTTCTTCACTCCTCCCTTGGTGACTTGACTCAAGGGCCAACTGATATGAGAGAATCCCAACACGAACCTACGGTAGAAATTAGCAATACGTAAAAAGTTACGAAGCTCTGTTGGAGTGGTTGGGGCTGGCCAATCCCGGATGACTTGGATCTTGGTTGGATCCACATGCACTCCATGGTCATCAATAATGTATCCCAAATACTAAACCTGGGTCATGCCAAAAGTGCACTTCTCCAAATTGGCACAGAACTTGTGTTGTCGCAGTGTTTGGAGGACCTGTCAGATGTGGTGGAGGTGTTCTTCCCAAGTCTGGCTGAAGATCAGCATGTGATCCAAGTACACTACTACAAATGAGTTGGTGAATGGTCATAATATGTTGTCCATCAGCCTCATGAAGGTTGCGGAAGCATTCGTCAACCCGAAAGGCATGACCAGCCATTCGAAAAAGCCCTCCTTGGCTTTGAATGTAGTCTTCCACACATCCAACGGTTCGATTGGTACCTGGTGATACTCGGACTTGAAGTCGATCTTGCTGAAATATTTTTCCCCTTTGAGTTGGTCCAGAAGATCATCAATCTGTGGGATCGGGTACCTATTCCAGATAGTGATCTTGTTCAGTGCCTGATAGTCAATACAGAGTCTCCAAGTCCCATCCTTCTTCTGCACCAACACGATCGAGCTCCCACAGGGCGATGAACTTGACCGGATGTGACCTTTCTGCAGCAGCTCCTGGATATGCCTCTTGATTTCATCGTTCTCCACAATAGAGCATCGATAGATTGGTCCATTGGGCAATGACGCACCTGGGGTCAGATCGATGGGGTGTTTGACCTAACAGTGCAGAGGCACCCCTGCGAGCGAGGTGAATATGTCCCGATACTCCTCCAGGACCTTGTCCATTTGTTTATGTCATGCGGAGGAGCCCTGTCAGGAAAAGAAATTTCTTGATTTTGTTAATGAGATTAATGCATTGTTTTGCAGTAACCAAAGAGATAACTGCAGGTGGTGGTACCTCTGTTATCCTGTACAACTTATTTCCCAAGGTAACAATAACAACGCGAGGTAAAGACTCATACACAACATGTCACTTCCACAAGTTTGTTTGGCCTAATAATACATCACAAACATCAAGAGGAGCAATGTCACATAATACCTCATCGATGAAGGGATTGATTCTGTAGGCAAGGCAACACTGTTGGCTGACGTGGAGATCCCATCCTTGGTGAAGCCACCCGATGGTGTATGGTTTTGGGTGCATTGTGGTCGGAAAACCCAACCGCTTCATGACCTCTTCTGAAATGAGGTTCTTTTGGCTCCCACTGTCAACAAGGAACTATAGCAGGGAACCCTTTACCCACATCTGGGAGTGGAAGAGACGCTCCTGCTCCTCTGGATCTTCTAGTTCTTCCTTTTGGATATTCATGGTGGAAACGGTGGCATTGGGCTATGAATCAATAATCTGATTCCCTCTGTCATTCCCATTCTCATGTTTTGATTCAATGTCGGAGCATGCATCTAATTCATAAGTCCTCATCTCGGCCACCATTGATTGTTTGTCCTGACACTCACTTCTGTTGTGAGTGGAGCTCTAATGGAACTCATACCACTTTCTCGTGTCCTTCTTTGGCTTCGCAGTGTTATTCTTTGCTTATGGCTTTCGTAGGTTTCCTTGAGTCGCCATGCCTTGTCTTTATCCTTTGTTTTGCAGTTTGGGGGCACCTTTCGCTTGGTTTTGTTTCACAGATCCAAAATCTCACTTCTTTTGTTTGAATTTCTTCTCAATCTTGGCAGAATACCGGTATGTTGTACCAAGCGAGGAGATGTCGAACAACTCCACTTCCTCCTGAATGTATATGTGCAGAAAACTGTGGTACTTCAGGACTAAATGTTTCTCTAAATATTTGATACCTAACTTTGTGCGCAGGGTATGGAACAGATTCGTCAGCTCATGCAGATATTGATCTGTTTGTTGCCGCAGCGTAGTCCATTGTATGTACTTGTCCTCATATCTCTCCACGGGATAATATTGTTCTTTGATGGCATCTTAGAAAGAATTCCAAGTGGGTACAGCCCAAAACAGAGAGGGTTGCTCCTCATCCTTTTTCTCATAGTAAGGTTCCCACCAGTCCTTGACATGGGGGGCGACATTGAGCAGTGAAAAAATAATCTTCTCCCGATCGGAAAAGTTATGAACCGAGAAATATCCTTCTAATAGATTCAACCATCTATCTATGATGTCTGCATCTATTTGGCCATCAACTATGGGAATGTGAAAGTTTACTTGTACCTTAAAAGGGGTTGCGCCTCCAGAGTGGTTACTGGATGTAGATGCGCCGCCAGTGGGAAATCGTTGAAGGATCGGGGTGAAGTTATCGATCATCGTGTTCCTTTGTTTTCAAGGGCCTCCTCGAGCAATATTTTGATAGGATATGCTACTCCCTCGTATTTCTTTTCTTCCCCCATGGGTGGTCACCGTGGTTTGCGAGGCTGATCTTGCAAAGGTTCAACCAGATCGAGCCCTAACTCCTTCTACCCTGACCTCATTGGGGACATGCAAAGAAGGATCGAGAAATAGTAGATCGCTCTGATACCACTGATACGAATTTATGCAGGAACGCAACAGAATACACTAATAACGATGAATACAAAGATGAAATGGAAATAACACTTTATTTCATTAATATCAAAGAACTCAAACTTGTTTACATCCAGAATGGAAATAAACTAGCTAGGGCGCTGGTAGCTTATCTCTGAGAAGAGATGTGGAGGCTACAAGCCTCTAAACTATGTGTTACAATGAGGCTTGAAGGCCTATATATTATTGAGAAACAATGGAAACCCTAAACATCCAATAACCTAACCCTAGAAGATGAAACACCATAATATGGGCCCCGTCGGGGTAAATTGGTACATCAATATCCTGAGGTCGTAACTTTGGCATACTATATCCGTTTGACGCACATGATACATCGTTAGAAATATCTATCCGAGCACTACACTGCTAACAAAAAATATCGAGGTTGGAATGAAAAAAATATTCATCGAAGGTTTGATGCCCAAAAAATGTCATTTAGGGCCTCAAAATGGCTATGGAAGTTTAGGACCCGAAAAACTGCCAAAAATAGTGAATTGTGCTATAATTAAGGAAACTAAAAAACTAAAATAAACAATGGTGGGGGTCCAAGTGGAATAGGCGAGTGGCCACCAATATCCACCTGGATCATTCCTCCCCCTTCGGAAGCAGTGGTCCCCATTGCATTGAGTTCCTCCATGAGATGAGGAAACTTCTGCTGAACTTGGTCCCTGGTGAAGGAGTTGACCTGGTTTGACAACTCGATATAGTTGGATGCTATGTTGGTGGGTGTTATTGATCTGTGTGTCCATAATTCGATCTGTTGTGGCTTGTTCCATGTAGTCTGGATTTAACACTGTTGGTGTGAGTTGTTCTGCCTTGTCGGATGTGTCCAGTAGAGGTGGAAAGTAAGGCCAAAGGCGGTCCACATTGAACACCGCGTGCAGACCAAGGAATGGTGGAATACTGAGCTTGAAGGTGTTGTCCCCTAAAGCCTTGGTGATGGTGTAAGGCCCATATCAGAGTGGGTGAAGCTTGCGGTGGGGTCCAACGAGGCACTCCTTCTACAAATGTAGCCACACTTTGTTGCCCACCTGAAAGTTGTGTTGCACCCGATGTTGATCATGTCATTACTTGTACTTGGCATTGGATCTATCCAATATGTCATGAACCTGTTGGTGAATGTGTTGAATGCGCTCAATGAAGTTGTTCGCCTTGGCAACTTCAGACTGGATATGAGCCGAATCAGCCCGAGTAGCTGCAAAGGGCATGGCTACGTTAATGGGACATAGTGGCTGGAATCCCAAGTCCATCTGAAAGGGAATGTGGTCGGTTAAGTTGTGGAGGGCCCGGTTATAGATATGGTGTACATAGGGGAGGATCTCATCCCATGTGCATGGATATTTTTAGTTGTACATGCGCAAAATGTGTACGATCATCCTGTTTACGACCTCTATCTGGCCATCCGTTTGGGGATGGAAAGATGTGGACTTGGTGACCTTGGTGCTCAACATTACCAGAGGCTAGACCAAAATGTACTTAGGAACCTATTGTTCCGATCTCAGATGATAGATTGTGGGATCCAAAAGTGTACCCACACTCGTTCAAAGAAGAGTTTAGCAGTGGCTTCTGCTGTGATATTCTTCTTCAAGGCCGCCATAATGGCCACCTTCGAGAATCTGTCGATGACCACGAAAACATAGTCGTTGCCATGCTTAGTAGAAGAAAGGACTAACATGTAATCCGTGGATATGGATTCCCAAGGTCGACTAGTGGTAGGCAGTGGAGTATAGAGGCCTTGCTTCTTGATGGTCGGTTTGGCAATGGCGCAGGCAGTGCAGGATCTCATGTACCTCCCGTCATCCTATCGAAGGTTCAGCCAATAGAAATATTTCTGCAGTACTGCCACTGTTTTCTCGAGCCCGAAATGCCCAACGACCCGACTGTAGTGAGCTTCCCAAATCATCTTGGCACGCTCACTTGAAGGAACACAAAGGTGTCCCAAGTGACATAGTAGTGCATCTTGGAGGTGAAAATTTGGAACTCGATTACCCTCCAAGAGCGTCTTGTATGTGTGGCTGAATTCTGCATCGCTCTTGTAGAGAAGCAACCAATCAGAAGTCTCATGCCCACAAGAGGTTAACACGGTGGTTATCGCCATGATCGGTGGTTGGTTGAGGTAGTTTGCAACATTATTGGTGCTTCCCTTCTTATACTTGATGTTCAAATGAAACTATTGCAGATATGTGGACCACTTCTGATGGAAATCATTCTGCAACTTCCCTTATGTCTGTATGAACTGCAGGGATTAGTGGTTTGTGTGGATGATTGTTTCCTTCCCCAAAATGCAATGCTTTCATTGTTAGCAAGCCTGCATAATGGAATACATTTCTTTTTCATAAGTGGGATACTTTCGGACCGTGTCGGACAGTGTCGCACTGTGATATGCCATTGGATGCCTCTGATGAGTAAGAACTGCCCCAATAGCATAGTCAGAGGCATCTGTCTCGATCTCAAATGGTTGTTGCAAGTCTGGTAATGTGAGCACTGGGGCACAACAGAGGCGATGTTTCAATTCTACGAATGCCCTCTATTGATATTTTGACCAAAAGAATTTTTCTTTCGCTCCTGCCTTGGTGACTTGACTCAAGGGCCAAGTGATATGAGAGAATCCCAACACGAACCTACGGTAGAAATTAGCAAGACTGAGAAAGATGCAAAGATCTTTTAGAGTGGTCGGGGCTGGCCAATACCAAATTGAATTAGATCTTGGTTGGATCCACATGCACCCCACGCTCATCAATAATTTATCCCATATACTAAACTTGGTTCATGCCAAAAGTGAACTTCTCCAAATTGGCGCATAACTTGTGTTTCCGTAGTTTATGGAGGACTTGTCGGATGTGGTGGAGGTGCTCTTCCCAAGTTTGGCTGAAGATTAGGATGTGATCCAAGTACACTACTACAAATGAGTTGGTGAATGGCCGCAATATTTCATTCATTAGCCTCATGAAGGTTGTGGGAGCATTCATCAACCCGAAATGCATGACCATCCATTCGAAAAGGCCCTCCTTGGATTTGAAGGCAGTCTTCCACAGATCGGACGGTTCGATTGGTACCTGGTGATACCCAGACTTCAAGTCAATCTTGCTGAAATGATTTTCCCCTTTGAGTTGGTCCAGAAGGTCATCAATCCATGGGATTGGGTACCTATTCCAGACAATGATCTTGTTCAACACCCGAAAGTCAATGCACCAACACGATCGGGCTCCCACAGGGTGATAAACTTGGCCGGATGTGACCTTTCTGCAATAGCTCCCGGATCTGCCTCTTGATTTCATCGTTCTCCAGAATAGAGCGTCGATAGATCGGTCCATTGGGTAGCGATGCACCTGGGTTCAGATCGAGGGGAGTTTGACCTGACAGTGCAAAGGCAACCCTGTGGGCGAGGTGACGATGTCCTGATACTCCTCCACAACATTGTCCATTTGTTGTTGTCATGTAGAGGATCCCTGTTCGGAATTCATGGCCATAGTCTTCTTCTTTCCATGAGGGAGAATCATCCAGAGAAAAAATTTCTCGGGTTTGGAAATGTGCTTACTGCATTGTTTTGCAGTAACCAAAGAGATAACGGTTGGTGGTGGTACCTCTGGTATCCTGTACAACTTATTTCCCAAGGTAACAATAAAAGCATGAGGCCGAGACTCATACACAACATGTTGCTTCCACAAGTATGGTTGGCCTAATAATACATCACAAACATCAAGAGGAGAAATGTCACATAATACCTCATTGGTGAAGGGCTTTATGTTGTAGGGAAGGTGACACTGCTGCTCACACAGAGATCCCGTCCTTGGTGAAGCCACCCGATGGTTTATGACTGTGGGTGTGTTGTGGTCAGAAAGCCCAATTGCTTCACAACCTCTGCTAAAGTGAGGTTCTTTTGGCTCCCACTTTTGATAATGAACTATAGCGTGGAACCCTTTACACACATCTAGGAGTGGAAGAGACGCTCCTCCTCCTCTGGATCTTCCGGTTCTTCCTTTTGGATATTCTTCATGGAAACAATGGCATTGGGCTCTGCATCGATAATATGATTCCCTCTGTCATTCCCCTTCTTGGGTTCTGATTCAATTTTGGAGCATGCATCTGATTCAGAAGCCCTCATCTCGGCCACCAGTACTGTTTGGCCCTACACTCACTTGTGTTGTGACTAGAGCTCTTATGGAAATCACACCACTTTCTCGCGTCCTTATTCAGCTTCGCGGTGTTGTTCTTTTCTTGCAAATTTAATAGGTTGTCTTGAGACGACATACCTTGGATTTGTCCTTTGTTCTGCGGTTTGGGGGCACCTTTCACTTGCTTTTGATTCACAGATCCAAAGTCTAGCTTGTTCTGTTTGAATTTCTACTCAATCTTGGCAGCATACTGGTATGTCGTACCAAGTGAGGAGATGTTGAGGAACTCCATTTCCTCCTGAATGTATCTATGCAGAAAATTGTGGTACTTCAACACCAAATGTTTCTTTGAATATTTGATACCCAACTTTGTGCGCAACGTATGGAATAGATTCGTCAGCTCATGCACATCTTGATCCCTTTACTGCCGCAACCTAGTCGATTGTATGTACTTGTCCTCATAGCTCCCCACGGGATAATAATGTTCCTTTATGGCATCTCGAAAATAATTCCAAGTTGGTACGACAGAGAACAAAGAGGGTTCCTCCTCGTCCTTTTTCACACAGTAGGTTTCCCACCAGTCCTTGACATGGGGGGCGGCTTTGAGCAGTGAAAAAATAATCTTCTCTCGGTCGGAAAAGTCATGAACCGAGAAATATCCTTCGAATAGATTCAACCATCTATCTATGACGTATGCATATATTTGGCCATCAAATATGGGAATTTAAAAGTTTACTTGTACCTTAAAAGGGGTCGCGCCTCCAGAGTGGCTGCTGGATGCAGATGCGCCGCCGGTGGGAAATCGTTCAAGGATCTGGGCGAAGTTATCCATCATCGCGTTCCTTTGTTTTTCAAGGGCCTCCTCGAGCAATATTTTGATAGGATCTCTTGATCCCTCATCTTTCTTTTCGTCCCCCATGGGTGACCATCGGGGTTTGTGAGGCTGGTCTTGCAAAGGTTCAACCAGATCGAGCATTAACTCCTTATACCTCGACCTCGATGGGGACATGCAAAGAAGGATCAAGAAAGAGCAGACCACTCTGATACCACTGATCCGAATTTATGCAAGAACGGAACAGAATACACAAATAACCATGAATACAAAGATGCAGCGGAAATAACACTTCATTTCATTAATATCAAAGAACTGAAACTTGTTTACAACCATAATGAAAATAAACTAGCTAGAGCGTCGGTAGCTTATCTTCGAGAAGAGATGTGGCGGCTATAGGCCTCTGAAATCTGTGCTACAATGAGGCTCGAAGGCCTATATATTATTGAGAAACAGTGGAAACCCTAAACATCCAAAACCCTAACCCTACGAGATGAAACGCCAGAATATGGGCCTCGTCAGGGTAATTGGTACATCAATTTCCCGGGGTCGTAACTTTGGCATACTATCTCTGTTTGACGCACATGATACATTGTTAGAAATATCCATTCAAGGACTACACTGCTAATAACGAATATCGAGATCGAAATGGAGTCAAATTTGTCAAAGGTTTGATGCCCAAAAAACGTCGTTTAGGGCCTCAAAACGACTTCGAAAGTTCAGGACCCGAAAAACTGCCAAAAATAGTAAATTGTGCTACAATTAAGGAAACTGAAAAACTGAAAGAAACAATGGTGGGGGTCCAAATGGAATAGGCAGGTGGCCAGAAATATCCACCTGGATCATTTTCTCCCCCTTAGGAAGCAATGGTCCCCATTGCGTTGAGTTCCTCCATGAGATGATGAAACTTCTATTGAACTTGGTCCCTAGTGAGCCACTTGCCCTGGTGAAGGATTTGGCCTGCTTTGACAACTCAATATAGCAGGATCCTCTGATGGTGGATGTTCTTGATATGTGTCCATAGTTCGATTAGTTGTGGCTTGTTCCATGCAGTCTGGATTTAACTCTGTTGGTGTGAGTTGTTCTGCCATGTCGGATGTGTCCAATAGAGGTGGAAAGTAGGGCTGAAGGCAGTTCACATTGAACACTGGGTGCAGACCAAGGAATGGTGGAATACTGAGCTCGAAGGCATTGTCCCCTACAACCTTGGTGATGGTGTATGACCCATATCAGAGCGGGCGAAGCTTGCAGTGGGGTCCAATGAGGCGCTCCTTCTGCAAATGTAACCACACTTTGTCGCCCACCTAGAAGTTGTTATGCACCCGATGTTGATCATCTCGCTGCTTGTACTTAGCATTGGCTCTATCCATTATGTCATGAACCTATTGGTGAATGTGTTGAATGCGCTTAATGAATTTTTTCACCTTAGCAACTTCAGATTGGACATGAGCCGAATCAGCCTGAGTAGTTGCAAAGGGCGTGGCTATGTCAATGGGACATAGTGGCTGGAATCCCAAGTCCACCTAAAAGGGAATGTGGTCGGTTGAGTTCTGGAGGGCCCGGTTATAGTTATGTTGTACATAGGGAGGATCTCATCACATGTGCGTGGATGCTTTGAGTTGTACATGCCCAAAATATGTACAATCATCCTGTCTACGACCTCTGTCTGACCATCAGTTTGGGGATGGAAAGCTATGGACTTGGTTAGCTTGGTGTCCAACATTGACCAGAGGCTGGACCAAAATGTATTGAGGAACCTGCTATCCTGATCTTAGATGATAGATTGTGGGATCCCAAAGTGTACCCATACTTGTTCAAAGAAGAGTTTAACAATGGTTTCTGTCATGATATTCTTCTTGCAGGCCACCATAATGGCCATCTTCGAGAATCTGGCGACGACCATGAAAACATAGCCGTTGCCATGCTTAGTAGAAGGAAGGCCTGACATGTAATCCATGGAGATGGATTCCCCAGGTCGACTAGGTGTAGGCAGTAGAGTATAGAGGCCTTGCTTCTTGATGGTCGGTTTGGAAATGGTGCAGGCAGTGTTGGATCTGATGTAATTCCCGACATCCCATTGAAGGTTTGGCCAATAGAAATACTTCTGCAGTACTGCCACTGTTTTCTCGACCCTGAAATTCCCAGCGACCTGACTGTAGTGCACTTCCCAAATCGTTTTGGCACGCTCGCTTGAAGGAACACAAATGTGTCCTAGCTGACATAGTAGTGCATCTTGGAGATGAAAATTTGGAACTCGGTTACCCTCCAAGAGTGTCTTGTATGTGTGGCTGAATTCTTCATCGCTCTTATAGAGAAGCGGCCAATCAAAAGTCTCGTGCCCACACGAGTTGAGCATGGTGGTTATCCCCACGATCGGTGGTCAGCTGAGGTAGTCTGCATAATTATTGGTGTTGCCCTTTTTGTACTTGTTGTTCAAATGAAACTGTTGCAGATATGTGGACCACTTCTGATGGAAATCGTTCTGCAACTTCCCTTGTGTCTGTATGAATTGTAGGGGTCGGTGGTCTTTGTGGATGATCATTTCCTTCCCCAAAATGCAATGCTTCCATTGTCGACAAGCCTGTACAATGGAATACATTTCTTTGTCATAAGTTGGATACTATCGAACTGTGTCGGACAGTGTCACACTGTGATATCCCATTGGATGCCTTTGTTGAGTAAGAACTGCCCCAATAGCATAGTCAGAGGCATCTGTCTTGATCTCAAATGGTTTTTGAAGTTTGGTAATGTGAACACTAGAGCACAACAGAGGCGATGTTTCAATTCTACGAATGCCCTCTATTAATATTTTGACCAAAAGAATTTTTCTTTCGCTCCTACCTTGGTGACTTGACTCAAGGGCCAAGTGATATGAGAGAATCCCAACACGAACCTGTGGTAGAAATTATCAAGACCCAGAAAGTTGCAAAGCTTTGTTACAATGGTTGGGGCTGGCCAATCCCAGATGACTTGGAGCTTGGTTGGATACACATGCACCCCATGCTCATCAATAATGTATCCCAGATACTAAACCTGGGTCATGCCAAAAGTGCACTTCAACAAATTGGCACACAACTTGTGTTTCCACAGTGTTTGGAGGACTTGTTGAATGTGGTGGAGGTGCTCTTCCCAAGTCTGGATGAAGATCAAGATGTCATCCAAGTGCACTACTACAAATGAGTTGGTGAATGGCCGCAAGATGTCGTCCATCAACCTTATGAAGGTTGTGGGAGCATTCATCAACCCAAAAGGCATGACTAGGCATTCGAAAAGGCCCTCCTTGGCTTTGAAGGCAATCTTCCACACATCGGACGGTTCAATTGGTACCTAGTTATACCCAGACTTCAAGTCGATCTTGCTGAAATATTTTTCCCCTTTGAGTTGGTCCAGAAGGTCATCAAATTGTGGGATCGGGTACCTATTCCAGACAATGATCTTCTGCACCAACACGATCGGGCTCCCATTGGGCGATGAACTTGGCTGGATGTGACCTTTCTACAACAACTCCTAGATTTGCCTCTTGATTTTTTTGTTCTCCAAAACAGAGCACCGATAGATCGGTCCATTGGGAAACGACACACCTGGGGTCAGATCGATGGGGTGTTTGACCTGACAGTGTAGTGGCACCCCTACGGGCAAGGTTAAGATGTCCCGATACTCCTCCACGACCTTGCCCATTTTTTGTTGTCGTGTGGAGGAGCCCTGTCTGGAGGTCGTGGATACAATATTCTTCTTTCCCTGAGCGCAGATCATCAGGAAAACGAATTTCCCAGTTATGGAAATGAGCTTAGTGAATTGTTTTGCAGTAAGCAAAGAGATAACAGTAGGTGGTGGTACCTCTGGTATCCTATACAAATTATTTCCAAAGGTAACAATAAAATCATGASGCCGAGACTCATACACAACATGTCGCTTCCACGAGTATGGTTGGCCTAATAATACATCACAAACATCAAGAGGWGCAATGTCACATAATACCTCATCGGTGAAGGGATAGATGATGTAGGGAAGGCGACACTGTTGGCTGACGCGGAGATCATGTCCTTAGTGAAGCGACCTGATTGTGTACGGTTGTGGGTGTGTTGTGGTCGACAAGCCCAACTGCTTCATGACCTCTACTGAAATGAGTTTCTTTTGGCTCCCATTGTCAACAATGAACTATAGTGGGGAACTCTTTATCCACATCTGGGAGTGGAAGAGATGTTGCTCCTTCTCTGGATATTCCGATTCTTCCTTTTGGATCTTCGTGGTGGCAACAATGGCATTGGGATTTGCATCGATAATTTTCTTCCCTTTATCATTCCCCTTCCCGGGTTTTGATTCAATGTCGTAGCATGCATCTAATTCAGAAGCCCTCATCTTGGCCATGAGTGACTGTTTTGCCCGACACTCACTTGTATTGTGAGTGGATCTCTTATGGAACTCACACCACTTTCTCGTGTCCTTGTTCAGCTTCACGGTGTTCTTTGCTTACGGATTTGGTAGGTTGTCTTGAGATGCCTTGCCCTGGCTTTGTCCTTTGTTATGCGGTTTGGGGGCACCTTTCCCTTGATTTTGATTTTATATCCAAAGTCTTGCTTCTTCTGTTTGAATTTGTGCTCAATCTTAGCAGCATACTGGTATGTCGTACCAATCGAGGAGATGTCGAGGAACTCCATTTCCTCTTCAATGTATCTGTGTAGACAACTGCGGTACTTCAACAACAAATGTTTCTCTGAATCTTTGATACCCAACTTTGTGCACAGGGTATGGAATAGATTCGTTAGCTCATGCACATCTTGATCCCTTTGTTGCCGCAACGTAGACCATTGTATGTACTTGTCCTCATAGCTCCCCACGAGATAATATTGTTCCTTTATGGCATTTGAAAATAATTCCAAGTGGGTACAACCGAGAAAAAAGAGGGTTCCTCCTCGTCCTTTTTCACACAGTAGGCTTCCCACCAGTCCTTGACATGGGGGGCGACTTTGAGCAGTGAAAAAATAATCTTCTCTCAGTCGGAAAAGTCATGAACCGAGAAATATCCTTCTAATATATTCAACCATCTATCTATGACTTCTGTATATATTTGGCCATCAAATATGTTAATTTCAAAGTTTACTTGTACCTTAAAAGGGGTTGCGCCTCTAGAGTGGTTGCTGGATGCAGATACGCCGCGAGTGGAAAATCGTTGAAGGATCTGGACGAAGTTATCCATTATCGCATTCCTTTGTTTTTCAAGGGCCTCCTCGAGCAATATTTTGATAGGATATCTTGCTCCCTTGTATTTCATTTCATCCCCCATGGGCGGTCCTCAAGGTTTGCGAGGTTGATCTTGCAAAGGTTCTACTAGATCGAGCCCTAACTCCTTATACCCCGATCTGAGAAAGAGAAAACCTTTGATACCATTGATCTGAATTTATGCAGGAACGCAACATAATACACAAATAACCATAAATACAAAGATGTAGCGGAAATAACACTTCATTTCATTAATATCAAAGAACTCAAAATTGTTTATAGCCAGAATGGAAATAAACTAGCTAGGGCGTTGGTAGCTTATCTCTTAGAAGAGATTTGGCGGCTACAAGCCTCTGAACTCTATGTTGCAATGAGGCTCAAAGGCCTATATATTATTGAGAAACAATGGAAACCCTAAACATCCAAAAACCTAACCCTAGGAGATGAAACGCTGGAATATGGGCCCCGTCGGGGTAAATTGGTACATCAATTTCCCGGGGTCATAACTTTGGCATACTATCTCCATTTGACGCACATGATACATTGTTATAAATATCTATACGAGGACTACACTGCTAAGAGTGAATAGAAAGTCTAGAACATACTAATATTTGTCAAAGTTTTGATGCCCAAAAAAGGTCGTTTAGGGCCTCAAAACGGTTGCAGAGTTCACGACCCGAAAAACTGCCAAAAATAGTAAATTGTGCTACAATTAAGGAAAATGAAAAACTAAAAGAAACAATGGTGGGGTCCAAGTGAAATAGGTGAGTGGCCACCAATATCCACCTGGATCATTCCTCCCCCCTTAGGAAGGAATGGTCCCCATTGGGTTGAGTTCCTCCATGAGATGATGAAACTTTTGCTGAAGTTGGTCCTTGGTGAGCCACTTTCCCTAGTGAAGGAGTTGGCCTGCTTTAACAACTCAATATAGCTGGATCCTCACTTGGTGGGTGTTCTTGATCTATGTGTCCATAATTCGATTAGTTGTGGCTTGTTCCATGCAATCTGGATTCAACTCTGTTGGTGTGAGTTCTTCTTCCATGTCGGATGTGTCCAGTAGAGGTGGAAAGTAGGGAAGAAGGCGGTCCACATTGAACACTGGGTGCAGACCAAGGAATGGTGGAATATTGAACTAGAAGGCATTGTCCCCTACAGCCTTGTTAATGGTGTATGGCCCATATCAGAGCGGGTGAATCCTGCGGTGGGGTCCAACGAGGCACTCCTTTTGCAAATGTAGCCACACTTTGTCTCCCACCTGGAAGTTGTGTTGCACCCAATGTTGATCATGCCACTACTTGTACTTAGCATTGGCTCTGTCCAATATGTTATGAACCTGTTGGAAAATGTGTTGAATGCACTCAATGAATTTGTTCGCCTTGGCAGCTTCAGACTGGGCATGGGTCGAATCAACCTGAGTAGCTGCAAAGGGCATCGCTATGTCAATGGGACATAGTGGATGGAATCCCAAGTCCACTTGAAAGGGGATGTGGTCGGTTCAGTTTTGGAGGGCTCGATTATAGCTATATTGTACATAGGGGAGGCTCTCATCCCATGTGAGTGGATGATTTGAGTTGTACATGCACAAAATTTGTACGATCATCCTGTTTACGACCTCTGTCTGGACATCAGTTTGGGGATGGAAGCTGTGGACTTGGTGAGATTTGTGTCCAGCATTGACCATAGGTTGGACAAAAATGTATTAAGGAACCTGTTGTCCTGATTAGAGATGATAGACTGTGGGATCCCAAAGTGTACCCACACTCATTCAAAGAAGAGTTTAGCAGTGGATTCTGCTGTGATATTCTTCTTGTAGGCCACCATAATGGCCATCTTCGAGAATCTGTCGATGACCATGAAAACATAGTTGTTGCCATGCTTAGTAGAAGGAAGGCTCGACATGTAATCCATGGAGATGGATTCCCAAGGTCGACTAGGGGTAGGCAACGAAGTATAGAGGCCTTGCTTCTTGATGGTCGGTTTGGCAATGGCACAGGCAGTGCAGGATCTGATGTACTTCTCGACATCTTGTTGAAGGTTTTGCCAATAGAAATACTTCTACAATACTGCCACTATTTTCTCACCCCCGATATGCCCAACGAAATGACTGTAGTGTGCTTCCCAAATCATCTTGGCAAGCTCGCTTGAAGGAACACAAAGGTTTCCTAGGTGACATAGTAGTGTATCCTGGAGGTGAAAATTTGGAACTAGGTTACCCTCCAAGAGTGTCTTGTATGTGTGGCCAAATTCTGCATTGCTCTTGTAGAGAAGTGGCCAGTCAGAAGTATCATGCCCACAAGAGTTGAGCACGGTGGTTATCACCATGATCGGTGGTCGGCTGAGGCAGTTTGCAACATTATTGGTGTAGCCCTTCTTGTACTTGATGTTTAAATGAAACTGTTGCAGATATGTGGACCACTTCCGATGGCAATCATTCTTCAACTTCCCTTGTGTCTATATGAATTGTACCCCACTCTCATCAATAATGTATCCTAGATGATTTGGATCTTGGTTGGATCCACATGCACCCCACTCTCATCAATAATGTATCCTGGATGACTTGGATCTTGGTTAGATCCACATGCACCCCACTCTCATCAATAATGTATCCCGGATGACTTGGATCCTGGTTGGATCCACATGCACCCCACTCTCATCAATAATGTATCCCAGATACTAAACCCGGGTCATGCCAAAAGTGCACTTCTCCAAATTGGCACACAACTTGTGTTTCTACAGTGTTTGGAGGACTTGTCGGATGTGGTTGAGGTGCTCTTCCCAAGTCTGGCTGAGGATCAGGATGTCATCCAAGCAAACTACTACAAATGAGTTGGTGAATGGTCGCAAGATTTCATCCATCAGCCTCCTGAAGGTTGCTGGAGCATTTCTCAACCCAAAAGGCATGACCATCCATTCGAAAAGGCCCTCCTTGTCTTTGAAGGCAGTCTTCCACACATCCGACGGTTCGATTGGTACCTGGTGATACCTGGACTTCGGGTCGATCTTGATGAAATAATTTTCCCTTTTGGGTTGGTCTAGAAGTTCATCAATATGTTGGATCGGGTACCTATTCCAAACAATGATCTTGTTTAGCACCCAATAGTTATTACAGAGTCTCCAAGTCCCATCCTTATTCTGCACCAACACGATCAGGCTCCCACAGGGTGATGAACTTGGCCAGATGTGTCCTTTCTCCAGCATCTCCTGGATCTACCTCTTGATTTCATCATTCTCTAGAATAGAGCATTGATAGATTGGTCCATTGGGAAGTGGTGCACCTAGGGTCAGATTGATGAGGTGTTTGACCTGACAGTGCAGAGGCACCCCTATGGGTGAGGTGAAGATGTCCCAGTACTCCTCCATGACCTTGTCCATTTTTTGTTGTTGTGCGGAGGAGCCCTTTCTCGAGGTCGTGGCCACAGTCTTCTTGTTTCCCTGAGGGCGGATCATCAGGAAAACAAATTTCTTGGTTTTGGAAATGAGCTTACTGCATTGTTTTACAGTAACCAAAGAGATAACAACAGGTGGTGGTACCTCTGGTATCCTGTACAACTTATTTCCCAAGGTAACAATAACAATGTGAGGCCGAGACTCATACAGAACATGTCGCTTCCATAAGTATGGTTGGCCTAATAATACATCACAAACATCAAGAGGAGAAATGTCACATAATACCTCATCGGTGAAGGGCTTGATGTAGTAAGGTAGGCGGCATTGTTGGTTGACGCGGAGATCCCATCCTTGGTGAAGCCACTCGATGGTGTACGACTGTGGGTGTGTTGTGGTCGGCAAGCCCAACCGCTTCACGACCTCTGCTGAACTGAGGTTCTTTTGGCTCCCACTGTCGACAATGAACTATAGTGGGGAACCCTTTACCCACATCTGGGAGTGGAAGAGACGCTCCTCCTCCTCTGGATCTTCTAGTTCTTCCTTTTGGATATTTGTCATTGTAACAGTGGCATAGGGATATGCATCGATAATTTGCTTCCCTCTATCATTCCCCTTCTCGGGTTTTGATTCAATGTTGAAGCATACATCTTATTCAGAAGCCCCCATCTCAGCCACCAGTGACTGTTTGGCCCGACACTACTTGTGTTGTGAGTGGAGCTCTTATGGAACTCACACCACTTTCTCTAGTCCTTCTTCGGCTTCACAATGTTGTTCTTTGCTTATGGCTTTTGTAGGTTTTCTTGAGCCACCATGCCTTGGCTTTGTCCTTTGTTCTTTGGTTTGGGGGCACCTTTCGCTTGCTTTTGATTTGCAGATCTAAAGTCTCGTGTAACAACCCCAACCGTTACGACTACAAGCGAAGCAGAAAGTGATTTTTTGTTTTTGTTTTTAGGCATGAAGGAAATGACGACAAATAGTTGAACCACACAACCTAACGACGAACACAAACACGTAGACCAGAAAACAAACAACTACGACTCCTCGCACTAGGAGAAGGAGCAACTGGGTGAAACATATGTAAATCAAAGAAGGAAATGAACTACCCGCCCGACACACACAACACGACGACGCCTATAATCTAAGGACAACATCCACAAACTTGACCCAATGGCCTTGACGACCAATAACTAGAACCTCTATGGTGCACAAACCAAACGCATGAAGGCGTTATAACCCGAGCGCCAACAAAAAAATTACAGCGATCAACATCACCCACAACGGAAAGCATAGACTTCGGCCAAGTTATCATTCGCCTCTATCCAATAGGGTGTGCCATGATCCCCTCATTAGGGATCATGTCATCTCCAGGTGATAGGTGCGACAATAACCCTGGCGCAACCTAACCTATCTGGACCATGGACTCAAGAAAAATCCAACACACTAGGAGTCGAAACAAATGACAAGAAGACCACACCCGCACCCCCAAGCAACAGGTCAACAAGATGCAAGACGACTAAGTAATTACATTAATTCCCAATCCATCCTACCTCAACGTGGTTAAGGGCACCTAGGGATTTAATCCTTAACCTAAAACCTCACCTTAACTCTCGACTCCACATGCGTCATACGAACCTTAAATTGATCCTTCCTTACCATTTATGGATTAACTACCCTTTTTCTTTTCTTTAAAAGAGTACTACTATAAGCACTTAGCATAATCAATAAATGCTATCAACACTTAGACTTGTCTGTTAGTATAAGTGAACAATTTAACAAAAGTGAACTACGTTGTCCAATGTATTGTGGTCTCTCGATAACTCAACTGATAAACTATTAGTAATTAACATGATATCGTTGGATCAATAATAATAAAGATTTGATAAATAATATTGTTGTGTAATAACATTTTCCTTCAACAATATTTAAAGCGCTATCCATGATGATGTTATTAACAATACTCAAAACGTTATGCTATCAACAATATTAAAAAATGCTATCAACAATAATTGAAATGATATCAACAATATCTAAAGCGCTACGCTATTAAAACGCTATCCACATTATTTAAGATGTTGTCATCAATCTTTAACACACTATCAACAATATCTTGAATTCACAGTCGTGCCGCACCACCCACACGCCGCAAATACACCATAGTTTTCATTAAAATCGCTGTCAATCATCCATGCACAACAACCACTGTAACGCAGTATCTGTTGTCCCAATCATACACCCCGTCATACCTATTAAAATTTGTTGTCATACATATTATAAGGATGCTGTCAAAAAGGGTTGTCTAAAAGAAAGATCATTTTCGGTTAGCATTCACCCGGGGGCTATTAACTCATGTCACGGTATCTATATAAAAATGCCATCAACATCCACGGCTATCTACAAAGGTAAGACATAGTTGGGTAAGGAAAATCTAACATATATTATTGCTGACGATAAATTTATGTGTAAATGTACAACTAAACTATGACTATCAATCATTAATAGCTGTCAACAAATCGATGTATATCATTTCAAACGCCTAGATTTTAAACGCCCATAAAATCTAACATATATTACTAAACATAAACTCTAACATATCATTACAAAATGCCCAGAAAATCTAACATATATTATTGCGGACTATAATTTTTTGTGTAATTGTACAATGCTACTATGATTGTCAATCATTACAAGCTATCATAATGGAAGGACACACGCTTTTCTCCTACGTAGCAAGGGTAAACAACTGTCTATCATTCACATATATAATGAAAAATGCTAGCATTTAAAATCGTTGTTATAAAAACATTGCCATTTAAAATCGCTACAGTCTGTTATCAATTAATAACCATTTTCTGAATAATGAATTCGCTTATGAAATAACTCAATAGCATCTGAATGATAAAACCATTTCTGAATAATAAAATCTTTTATGAGTAGTAAAACCGTGGGTAAAGTGATATTGCGGTGGGTCAAATCGCAGTCAAAAGTCATAAAATGCAGAGTAATTAAAGATTCAAATCACATTCGTTCAAGGGTAAGTCCATTGCCTATCATGGTGTGAGGTCACTGAATTCCACAGGTTAAAAAAACGCAGTCAACAAGGGCGAATCCGCTGCCAATCGAGCCATGATTTCGCTGAGTAAATTTGCCATCAATGTAATATATATTGCAGAGGAAAAACGCAAGCCAGAAGTATGAAAAATGGAGGGAAAAATCGCCTTCAAAATATATCAATAATGCAGAGGGTAAATCACATGCTAGATGTGTTAAACGCAAGGTAAGTTCGCCTTTAAAACATATTAAAATGTGTAGGGAAAATCACATGCCAGATGGGTCAAATGCAAGGTAAATTCGCCTTTAAAACATATTAAAATGCAAAGTAAGTTCGCTGGGAAATGTAATAAAAACACAGAGTTAAATTGCCAGGAAATGTATTAAAAACGTAGAGTTAAATTAGCCAGGAATAAATTGAAAAAGCAGAGTTAAAAATTTCGTGGTTGAGTGTATTGAAATGAAGAGGATATTTTCCATCAAATATAATAAAACACAGAGGGAAAAATTTGTGGTTGAGTGTATCGAAAACTCAGAGTAAATTTCCATTAGAAATAATAAATCACGGAGTAAACGAAGGAGCTGTGGTGCCAAACATGAATACAATTTGTTGAGTGTAAGATGCCAAGAAGAGTGGGTTGAATGCTGGGTAAGTAAGGGTGAAAACACAGAGATTAATAAACACAATTTTCAGACGCCGAGAACATTTAGGATGTAGAGGTGATATAACATGCAAAGACCATTGCAAGGGAAGAGATCAAAACATGGAGATAAGAAGGGGTAGACAACTGGGCAAAACTATCCTTATCTCATCATCCACACACAGAAAAGCAGGGCATTAGAATCTATAGGTCGCTATGCACCGAAGTGACGACCGTCGATTCGACTCCTCGCCAACTACTCAGGCGTGGACTGATGATCTAGGGATGAGGAGGAAAGATAAGGCCCAATCTCTTCAAATAATCAATAAACAAACATAACAATCATAGAAATCCAGGATCGGTGGCCAAGGAAATCAATTCGATGCAGTGAGCGTAAAGCTATGATGACTTTAAGTTCTTGAAAGTAAAACACTTTTCTTCACACAATAAACGTACATAAATGAAAGCACAAGAACAATAATTATCTACCATTCAAACAAATTTAGAAGTACCGTAGCCCAAGGTGACAGCTCCGAGTCGTTGTCCTGCGCGCTCCCGCTTGTCGACCAATGTGACTTCACCTGTACCTCCCAACCAATGCTAGGGGTAGTCTTCTTCCCCCTAATCCCCCCAAGCCACAAAGGGGCCACACACACTATACCAAAGAACAACTATCTCCCAGCTCACCTCGGAAGGCTGAGATACCACTCGTTACCCGATTTGGGTATCCTAACTCCCACAAGATAAGTCAGTCAAGACAAAAATTCTGCAGTGTAACGTTATGCATAAAGGAAGAGATCCATACTCCTCCTCCATCATTTTTATAGAGTTTTTAAGTGATATCTTTCCCAAATTCCTTTTTTTTTCATTAATTTAGTTAAGAAAAACCTCCCCCGTACACATGTCACCCATCCCCCCTAGTTGCACCAGAATTTAATTTCATTAATTATTTAATTACTCCTATTTCCCTCACCCACCTAAAATCATTCCTAAAATCGCTCCTTGGTGTCCCCAAATTCCCTTACACATTTTAAATGATTTATGCCCTTACTAAATTCCTAGTTGAGTTCATATTTAGAAAGTTCTTAAAGGCAATATTCCTTACTAAGTTAGTAATTCTGCTTTTTTTTTCCTTATGTTTCCCTTTTTTATTTATGTTTCCCCTTTTCCCCTTAATTTCCTATTTCTTTTAAGTTTCCCTCTTTTCCCTTTTTATCTTAAACTCAAATTAGCAAGTGTAGAAAAATGACCTTTTACCCCTTTTTCTTTTTAATTAATAAATTTATTGAATTGCTTACCCCCTTCTCGTCGCATGTTTAAATAGGATTATATATATATATATATATATATATATATATATATATATATTACCACAAGTACCACTTAGACCTAGATTTTAATTTGCTANATATATATATATATATATATATATATATATATATATATATATATATATATATATATATATATATATATATATATATATATATATATATTACCACAAGTACCACTTAGACCTAGATTTTAATTTGCTAGGCTGGGCGACATTTTTATTAGGGAAAATGTTTTTTTTTAAATATTACTTATCACGTCATTCATTTTAAGGTTGACTAGGATTATTCATTTATCTGTTGAAATCACGACGTGCCCTTCAGGACGCACTAGGTGCTCCAAGGGTGCCACTCGCCTTTTTCTATTTTCCTTGCGCGACATACCCTTCAGGACGCACTACGTGCTCCAAGGGTGCCACTCGGATTTTTCCATTTTCCTCGTGCGACGTGCCCTTCAGGACGCACTATGTGCTCTAAGGGTGCCTCTCGCCTCTTGAATGACTTGGTAGACATAAAAAAAACCCGGAGTCAAAACTCCATTAGGTGATCTTGTGGGAGACTAAGGGCCTCTAAGGAATAAGGCCCCAGCCTTATTGCGTGCCCCTTAGAATCATCGTGAGCGACTATTGCAGTCTGCCCTCACGACATCGTGGGTCTTCTCGAACTAGGTAATCATTAACCTACAGTTAGAGACACAACGAGAGTGCTAGTAGGCTCTCTCAGGGCTGTTGTCCACACCTCTCCGTCAAAGTCTCTCGTTGTTGTGCGTGACCCCTCTACTCCACATGTGAGTCTGGTGGACAAGCTATCGTCAGCCTGCATCATCAACGAATCATGTCAGCAAAATAATCATTCATCATAACATCTAATTAGACATACACATGTAATAACTACAACAATAAAACCCCAATAGTCCACTCCCTTACTCAATCCAGAGTCTAAGGGGTTTCATCGATGCCTATGCATGTCCTGCACACTCAGGAGGACCTAGTCAATAGCACCTGTTTATGTAAACATAACAAAATAACACATCATCACATCCATAATGCCTCATAATCATAATCAAATGGCCAATAGTATAATAATCTGGATCACTTGCAAGCAAGTGTCCTCAAAGAATAAGTTCACTCAGTGCACGCAAGAGCGAGATGTTACATCTCATTTCTTCTGTTTGAATTTATGCTCAATCTTGGCAGCATACCGGTATGTCGTACCAAGCGAGGAGATGTCGAGGAACTTCATTTCCTCCTGAATGTATCTGTGCAGACAACTGTGGTACTTCAACACCAAATGTTTCTCTGAATCTTTCATACCCAACTTTGTGCACAGGGTATGGAACAGATTCGTCATCTCATGCACATATTGATCCCTTTGTTGCCACAGTGTAGTCCATTGTATGTACTTGTCCTCATAGCTCCCCACAGGATAATATTGTTCCTTGATGGTGTCTCGAAAAGAATTCCAAGTGGGTACGATCGAGAACAGAGAGGGTTCCTCCTCGTCCTTTTTCTCACAGTAGGTTTCCCACCAGTCCTTGACATGGGGGGTGGCTTTGAGCAGTGACAAGATAATATTCTCCCGGTCGGAAAAGTCATGAACCAAGAAGTATCCTTCTAATAGATTCAACCATATATATACTGTGTCTGCATCTATTTGGCCATCAAATGTCGTAACGTCAAAGTTCACTTGTACCTTAAAAGGGGTTGCGCCTCCAGAGTGGCTGCTAGATGTAGATGCGCCGCTAGTGGGAAATCATTGAAGGATTTGGGTGAAGTTATCCATCATCACGTTCCTTTGTTTTTCAAGGGCCTCATCGAGCAATATTTTGATAGGATCTCCTGCTCCCTCGTATTTATTTTCGTCCCCCATGGGCGGCCGTCGGGGTTTACGAGGTTGATCTTGCAAAGGTTCAACCAGATTGAGCCCTAACTCCTTATACCCTGGCCTCGTTGGGGACATGCAAAGAAGGATCGAGAAAGAGCACACTGCTCTGATACCACTGATCCAAATTTATGCAAGAACGCAACAGAATACACAAATAACCATGAATACAAATATGCAGTGAAAATAAAACTTCATTTCATTAATATCAAAGAACTAAAACATGTTTACAACCAGAATGGAAATAAACTAGCTAGGGCGTTGGTAGCTTATCTTTGAGAAGAGATGTGGCGGATACAAGCCTCTAAAATCTATGTTAAAATGAGGATCGAAGGCCTATATATTATTGAGAAACAATGGAAACCCTAAGCATCCAAAAACCTATCCCTAGGAGATGAAACACCAGAATATGGGCCCCGTTGGGGTAAATTGTTACATCAATTTCCCGGGGTCATAACTTTGGCATACTACCTCTGTTTGATGCACATGATACATCGTTAGAAAGATCTATCCAAGGACTAAAATGATATCAGTGAATATCAAGTTGAAAATAAACTGATATTCGTCGAAGGTTTGATGCCCAAAAAACGTCATTTAGGGCCTCAAAACGACTCCAGAAGTTGAGGACCCGAAAAATTGCCAAAAATAGTAAATTGTGCTACAATTAAGGAAACTGAAAAACTAAAAGAAACAATGTTGGGGGTCCAAGTGGAATAGGCGGGTGGCCACCAATATCCACCTGGATCATTCCTGCCCCCTTAGGAAGAAATGGTCCTCATTGCGTTTAGTTCCTCCATGAGATGAGGAAAATTCTGCTGAACTTGGTCCCTAGTGAGCCACTTGCCCTGGTGAAGGAGTTGGCCTGCTTTGACAACTTGATATAGCTGGATCCTCTGCTGGTGGGTGTTCTTGATCTCTGTGTATATAATTTTATCACTTGTGGCTTGTTCCATGCAGTCTAGATTTAACTCTGTTGGTGTGAGTTGTTCTACCATATCAGATGTGTCCAGTAGAGGTGGAAAGTAGGGTTGAAGGCGGTCCACATTGAACACTGGGTGCAAACCAAGGAACGGTGGAACAAAGAGCTCAAAGGCATTGTCCCCTACAACCTTTGTGATGGTGTATGTCCCATATCAGAGCGGGCGAAGCTTGTGGTGGGGTCCAACGAGGCACTCCTTCTGTAAATGTAGCCACACTTTGTCGCCCACCTGGAAGTTGTGTTGCACTTGATGCTGATCATGTAGCTGCTTGTACTTAGCATTGGCTCTGTCCAATATGTTAGGAACCTATTGGTGAATGTGTTGAATGCGCTCAATGAAGTTGTTTTCCTTGGCAACTTCAGACTGGACATGAGCCGAATCAACCGAAGTAGCTGCAAAGGGCATGGCTAAGTCAATAGGACATAGAGGTTGGAATCCCAAGTCCACCTGAAAGGGGATGTGGTAGGTTGAGTTGTGGAGGGCCTAGTTATAGCTTTGTTGTACATAGGGGATGCTCTCATCCCATTTGTGTGTATGATTTGAGTTGTACATGCACAAAATGTGTACGATCATCATGTTTAAGACCTTTGTCTGGCCATCAATTTGGGGATGGAAAGCTATGGACTTGGTGAGCTTGGTGTCCATCATTGACCATAGGCTGGACCAAAATGTACTAAGGAATCTGATGTCCCAATTTGATATGATAGACTGTGGGATCCCAAAGTGTACCCACACTCATTCAAAGAAGAGTTTAGCAATGGCTTCTGATGTGATATTCTTCTTCCAGGCTGCCATAATGGCCATCTTTGAGAATTTGTCGATGACCATGAAAACATACCTGTTGCCATGCTTAGTAGAAGGAAGGCCCGACATGTAATCCATGGAGATGGATTCCCAAGGACGACTAGGGGTAGGCAACAGAGTGTAGAGGCCTTGCTTCTTGATGGTCAGTTTGGCAATGGCGCAGACAGTGCAATATCTGATGTACTTCTCGAGATCCCGTCGAAGGTTTGGCCAATAGAAATACTTTTCCAGTATTGCCATTGTTTTATCAACCCCGGAATGCCCAGTGACCCGACTGTAGTGTGCTTCCCAAATCATCTTGGCACGCTCGCTTGAAGGAACAAAAAAGTGTCCCAGGTGACATAGTAGTGCATCCTAGAGCTGAAAATTTGGAACTCGGTTATTGTCTAAGAGCGTCTTGTATGTGTGGACGAATTCTGCATCACTCTTGTAGAGAAGCGACCAATCAAAAGTCTCGTGCCCACAAGATTTGAGCACGATGGTTATCGCCACGATCGGTGGTCGGCTGAGGTAGTCTGCAACATTATTGGTGTTTCCCTTCTTATACTTGATGTTCAAATGAAACTGTTGTAGATGTGTGGACCACTTATGATGGAAATCATTTTGCAATTTCCCTTGTGTCTGTATGAACTACAGGGGTCGATGGTCTTTGTGGATGATCATTTCACTACCCAAAATGTAATGCTTCCATTTTCGGAAAGCCTACACAATGGAATACATTTATTTGTCATAAGTGGGATACTTTCAAACTGTGTCAGACAGTGTCGCATTGTGATATCACACTGGATGCCTCTGTTGAGTAAGAACTTCCCCAAAAGCATAGTCAGAGGAATCTATCTCGATCTCAAATGGTTGTTGCAAGTCTGGTAATGTGAGAACTGGGGCACAATAGAGGCAATGTTTCAATTCTACGAACGCCTTCTGTTAAGATTCTGACCAAAAGAATTTTTCTTTCTCTCCTCCCTTGGTAACTTAACTCAAGGGCCAAGTGATATGAGATAATCCCAACACGAACCTGCAATAGAAATTAGCAAGACCCAGAAAGCTGTGAATCTCTGTTAGAGTGGTTGGGGCTGGCCAATCCTGGATGACTTCGATCTTGGTTGGATCCACATGCACCACACGCTCATCAATAATGTATCCCAGATACTAAGCCTAGGTCATGCCAAAAGTGCACTTCTCCAAATTGGCACACAACTTGTGTTTCTGCAGTGTTTGGAGAACTTGTCGGATGTGGTGGAGGTGCTCTTCCCAAGTCTAGCTAAAGATCAGGTTGTCATCCAAGTACACTACTACAAATGAGTTGGTGAATGGCCGCAAGATGCTGTCCATCAGCCTCATGAAGGTTGTGGGAGAATTCATCAACCCGAAAGGCATGACCAACCATTCGAAAAGTCCCTCCTTGGCTTTGAAGGCAGTCTTCCACACATCGGACGGTTCGATTGGTACCTGGTGATACTCAGACTTGAATTCGATCTTGCTTAAATATTTTCCCCGTTTGAGTTGTTCCAAAAGGTCATCAATCCGTGGGATTGGGTACCTATTCCAAACAATGATCTTTTGCAATGCCTGATAGTCAATACAGAGTCTCCAAGTCCCATCCTTCTTCCGCACCAACACAATCGGGCTCCCACAGGGTGATGAACTTGGTTGGAGGTGACCTTTCTGCAATAACTCCTGGATCTGCCTCTTGATTTCATCATTCTCCAGAACATAGCATGGATAGATTGGTCCACTAGGCAGCGGTGCACCTGGGGTTAGATTGATATGGTGTTTGACCTGACAGTGCAGAGTCACCCTTGCGGGCGAGGTGAAGATGTCCCGGTAATCCTCCACGACCTTGTCCATTTGTTGTTGTCATGCGGAGGAGCCCTGTCTAGAGGTCATGGCCACAATATTATTCTTTCCCTGAGGGCATATCATCAAGAAAACAAATTTCCTAGTTTTGGAAATGATCTTACTGCTTTGTTTTGCAGTAACCAAAGAGATAACGATAGGTGGTGGTACCTCTGGTATCTTGTACAACTTATTTCCCAAGGTAACAATAACAATGTGAGGTCGAGACTCATACACAACATGTCGCGTCCACAAGTATAGTTGGCCTAATAATACATCACAAACATCAAGAAGAGAAATGTCACATAATACCTCATCGATGAAGGGCTTGATGTTGTAGGGAGGGCAGCACTACTGGGTGACGCAGAGATCCCGTCCTTGGTGAAGCCACCCGATGGTGTATAGATGTGGGTGTGTTGTGGTCGATAAGCCCAACCGCTTCACGGCCTCTGCTGAAATGATGTTCTTTTGGCTCCCACTGTCGACAATGAACTGTAGCGGGGGACCCTTTACCCACATCTGGGAGTGGAAGAGACGCTCCTCCTCCTATGGATCTTCCGATTCTTCCTTTTGGATCTTCGTGGTCACAACGGTGGCATTGGGCTTTGCATCGATAATCAGCTTCCCTCTGTCATTCCCCTTCTTGGGTTTTGATTCAATGTCGAAGCATGTATTTGATTCATAAGCCCTCATCTCGGCCACCAGCGACTGTTTGGCCCGACACTCACTTATGTTGTGAGTGGAGCTCTTATGGAACTCATACCACTTTCTCGTGTCCTTCTTCAGCTTCACGGTGTTGTTTTTTGCTTGCGGATTTGGTAGGTTGTCTTAAGCCGCCATGCCTTGGATTTTTCATTTTTTCTGTGGTTTGGGGGCACCTTTCGCTTGCTTTTGATTCGCAGATCCAAAGTCTCGCTTGCTCTGTTTGAATTTTTGCTCAATCTTGGAAACATACCGGTATGTCAGACCAAGTGAGGAGATGCCGAGGAAATCCATTTCCTCTTGAATGTATCTGTGAAGACAATTGCGGTACTTCAACACCAAATGTTTCTCTAAATCTTTGATACCCAACTTTGTGTGTAGGGTATGGAACATATTCGTCAGCTCACACACATCTTGATCCCTTTGTTGTCGCAGTGTAGTCTATTGTATGTACTTGTCCTCATCGCTCCCCACGGGATAATATTTTTCCTTGATGGTGTCTCGAAAATAATTCCAAGTGGGTATGGCTGAGAACAGAGAGGGTTCCTCCTCATCCTTTTTCTCACAGTAGGTTTCCCACCAGTCCTTGACATGGGGGGCGACTTTGAGCAGTGAAAAAATAATCTTCTCCCGGTCGGAAAAGTCATGAACCGAGAAATATCCTTCTAATAGATTCAACCATC
>ML782783.1:866876-919683 GCA_009831015.1 Picea engelmannii
TTCTAGTACATTGGTAGAGGCAACTACTAGCAGTTTGATTGGCACATATTTTATGGAGGACTTGGCATACATGTATGAGGATTCATCATGTTGTGGTATTGGTGCATGGTTGATGTACCTACTTGGTAAAAGTGGTGATACATGTTATTGTACATGTTTGGTACACTCATAGATGGAATATGCTTGGTGATAGTACACCATTGGTATTACTTGATTAGCACAACAATTGGTATTTGCTTGAGATACATGGTTATGGCACTTGGTTCATGATGGAGACATATCATGAGTGATATGACACTTTTTTGGCATATTGGTAGATGCACATTGTTTAGCATGTTGGTAGATGCACATGGTTGGCATGGTTGGCATATTGGTAGATGCACATGTTGGAATATGGTTGATACATTCCATTGATGAGATCTTATGGCACATTGTATGGCATTGGAGTACATGACGGATGTACATGGGTGTTGTGCATGATGGGCACACAGTTGTTACATGATGTACATGGGTGATGTTCTACTCATGATTCTCTATTTTATTGTTGACATATCTTTTGTTTCATGATGGTTGGTATGGCATGAGTTTGATGCATAAACAGGTCCAAGGATCGTCATATGGTGGCATATTGTTCATCATGTAGAGAAGATAGGGGGAGACATACCCATAGGGGGATTCATTCTTCTTGCCATGGTTCTAGGAGGAGAAAAGAGTCCTATACTTGAAGAAATAGCACAAAGGCATAGTTCCAGGTGGAGCAATGGTCACAGGGGGAGTATGAGTGATGTATCTTCAGCATTACATCAGAGTGATATCCCTTGTTCAAAAGGAGAGAGACTATTCATAGGAATATCAAAGGCATTCAGACATACCCAAGGAGAGTTTAAGCAGGGGGAGTAGCCCCAAGGGGAGAATGACCCTTTTCCATTGATGTCAAAGGGGGAGAGATAATCACATTGATGTGATTGATGTTTATTGATGGGGAGAAATAGTCACATTGATATGTTTGATGAATATTGATGTAGAGCATGACTTGTCTACATGTTGACATCAATGATTGGTGTTGACATCAATGTTGGTATTGCCATCAATGCCAAAGGGGGAGATTGTTGGATCATGTTGTCATTGATGCCAATGGTTTGATTGATTGATGTCAAGTGATTGATTGATGTCAAGTGATTGATTGATGCCAAAGGATTGATTGATTGATGTCAAATGTATTGTCCATATGGTGCATGTGATGTCATGCATAGATGAAGATGGATCATAAGTTGTCATTGATACATGATGCAAAGATGAAGATAAATCAACGTGGTTTCCTTGGTTTCCTTGATATATGATGCATAGTTAGATTGATCATTATAGTCTTATCATGGTTGATAAGGTGCACAAATGGATGAACTCCAAAGTGGTCCCCTTATGGTGAAARCCCTCATGGGAAGACACTTTATGGTTGAGTTATCCTAGAAGATTGGTTGGAGAACCCATGTTTGATTTTTGAATAATGAGATGAAGATCAATGAAGTTGTTGGTGAAACTATCCTAGATGGATAGTGCTTGTCATACCATTTTCGGTGTGTCACATAACTCCTCATGGTTTGAGAGTTATGGCCTTATGAAGTTGGAGGACCCTCATATGTTGGATTGAAGCCCCAAAAGGTCAAATAAGTCAAAGAGCTTGCAAATAAGAAATATGTTGGATTGAAGCCCCAAAAGGTCAAAGAAGTCAAAGAGCTTGCAAATAAGAAATTATTATTTAAATGATTAATTAAAGTGACAAAGTCAAGAAGGATTATTTAAATAATAAAGTGAAGTGACAAAATCAAAGAAGATTATTTAAATGATAAAGTGAGGTGACAAAGTCAAGGAGGAATATTTAAATGATAAAGTAATGGAGAACTTTCTAATTATGGAAAGTGGTTAACTGTAAAATGAGGAAAATATGTTAAGTGACTTAGAAGTGGGTTAAGTGACCTAGAAGATGAAAAGTATAAATAAGAGGCAAGGGTCTCTTGTGTAATGTAAATTTTTGGGAGAATCTCTTGTGTATCTTTGGTGAGCATCTTCTATGGATATCTTGAGCATGATTGAAGACCTATTTTGAGAGAGAGAGTATGGAGAATCTCATGAACGCATAAAAGTTTCGGCATGTCTAAGATATTGACGAAAAAAGTTTCAAAGGTTCAGAAACCCTAGTTTCTGAGGTATACGTGGCTTGCAATGGGCCAATATGTGTACATACGTGGGTTGTATGAAGACAGGGCGCGTACAGTTGATGAAGTCATGGAGATTGGTGCTTGAGATGATGACAGGCTCCTGAATACTGAAGTAGGTTCCAGATCTACATTCTATGTGTTCAGATCTGCCACTAAGACTCTGGTATGGTTACATTGTTATCTTGATGGATACTATTGGTTGTTGTGTGGTGAATGCCTAGGGCATTCTTAGTATGTTGTTGTGATGTGATTTGTGTTGGTTGATGGAGTGAGCAACACTCTTATGATTCAATGCTGATATGATTTCTATAGTATACTGGTTGTTTATACATGATTGAGTAGCATTCATATTGTATGGTTGAGAAGCATGAATAAGCTATTGGAGAGCTTGGATGTGTTGTGACTGGCTGGTGGTCAGTTTGGACAATGAAAGATAGAAGAGAATGTGATTGCATGTTGTAGAGGATCTGAGCATGCAAAGAAAAGCAAAACCCTAGTTGCTCAAAAGTATACACATGTTTCATTATAGACTAGCCGCGTACATACGCGGGCTGTAGTGAGTCAGGGCACGTACATATGTGGGTTGCACTACTGACAGGTCACATACCTGTGACAAATTGATATTTGTGGAGGATTTTTTCCTCATCACAGTTGGTGTTGAGGATGTAAGATGAGTCTTGCATATAGAGTTGGTGCTCTTGTAGAGTTGTACTATATTCAGTTGTTGCTGAAAAACCCCAAGGATTGTAGTCCGTAATAAAAAGAAAATTGTACATACATATTGTGCTCTTTGTGTTACTTGTGGAGATGATTTGTTGATGATATATTGCTGATATATGTTGCTGATATTGATGAAGCAAATGATGGCTAAGATGAAGCAAAAAATACTAGGGCGTTGCAAAGGTAAGGCCCTAGCAAAGGCTTCAAGAAAATCGGCTTCTTGGAAAGATCTAGTAGGTGAAGACTTTTAGAGCTAGGCCAATAACATGTGTTAGACTTCCTATGGTTTTAAACAAGAAATTTCATAATATTAATGTAAATGAAAGATAAACATAACCATAACCATTCAATTAAGAAGAATTGCAGAAATATTACGTACATACATCAAGAATCATCAAGAAAAACCCTAGTTGAACACTTCCACCAAGAAACTTGCCAAAATACTCCAAAATTTAGCCTTCCTCAACAAGTGCGCCTAAAATTTCAGCCAAGTAACCCTAGATAGGGTGAAAATTTCAGACCTCACTAAGTGTGAGTGAAATATGATGAAAGATACAAGGGATAAAACCCTTATTTATACAATATCAATGACTAGAATTAGGTCAAAAAGGCCGACATGACTAGTTACATGTAATATCTACTTTTTACATTAAATGACATAATAAAACCCTAAATCAAGCTGAAAGGATGATGTCATGCCCTTTTAGGGTGACATTAGGCCTTCTTAGGGAAACGTTAGCCTTCAAGAGCAAAACGTTAGGCCTCCTTGGGCCTCTGGATTCTGCCACTTGGCACACAACTGCGTCCAAAGTGTCCAAAATGTTGGGTGACATCATGGGTCACATGGGTGACGTCATGGGCCTTCGAAGGCCTACATCATGGTGAGAATGGAAATACCCCCATGGGTCCATTCCTGTCAAGTTGTCCTTGGTGGAACGTTCTCCTCTCTCTCCGATGTAAAACTTTGATTTGTCTCTCCCCCTGGTTGGGGTCTCAGTATCTATCTGGTGGGCTTTGAGCCCTATGGAGGTCTGAACTAATCATATCCCCATGTGTACCTGCCCATCGAGTGTGTCCCTGCAAAATCAACAAGTAAATGTTTCCAAGCCCATTCATGCCTTTTATCTTTTATTCTTATTTCTTTTTCTTTCAAGAGACTAGTTAGGGGACACTGCCCTGGCATGGTGACCAGTGGTGACAATGTTACACACAAGCATTTAACAGAAATGAGAAGGTTGGATCATGATGAGACCCCCTTTCTCTTGTATCTGCCACCAAGAGATAATACCTTGGCGTGGTGACTAAATAAATGGTAGTGTCATACCGCTACATGCCCATGGACCTAATAGGCTGGCCCGTGATGAGACCCCCTATCCTCCAACTAGGTCTTGATTTTTTTTTTTTTATGGGTCCCTCTGTTTCTTACTGAGAATAATTTTATTTATTTCTCGGGGATCCCTAGGCGAAGCATCTGAAGGTTTCATTCTTTTGGATTTTATCTTTTTCTAGCTACTTTTACCCTCTGGGCCTTTATCCCCTTCTTCCCACAAGGTAAGGTACAACCCTTTGCTAGCTTGGAAAACCCAATGCCCAGACTAGTGTATGGGATGGATGAGGGGGAAAAAGATGAAAAGTGCTAATTATGGTGGGAATGGATGATGACCTTTCATGAACCCCCCAATGGCAACTCAAACCCTTTGGGAACTAGCTTACTAGGACATCATGTCATTCCCTCCAGGTGTGGTTAAGTGGAAAGGCATAAGGTCCAAGCACACGTTAGAAGTAAAAGGAATTAAATGCACATATTCAAATGTTTTGAGAATTAGAGTGACACATACCATGATACCTAGACTCATTACCTCATGGATAAAGACCCATTGTTGCTGAAGGACCAGGCCGATGGGATGGACGTTGCTGCTGCTGACAAGGTGGAGGCACTGAAGAAGAAAAGGATGGTCCCTCTAGGGCCAAGCTCAAGTCGATCGGGCTCTCGGTACTCCATGTCTAGGACCTATGGGATTTGAGACATAATCTCCTTAGTTATCCCTCGGCTAGGGGATAAAATATGGCTCCAACTCGGGGACATGTGCTCACCGTAGAGCGCATGAGAACCTAAGAAGCTCTGGCATAACCTGTGACCTGCTTGATATCAACATAAGATTATTAGTAATCATTTGGGGTGGTGATATCACCCCTGGCTCATATACATATATAGTACATAAAATGAAAGTAAGCATATATACAAATGGAAATACAAACTATTCTAGCATGAAATGAAAATGGTATATACAATGAATGCAAATGTCTACCTACTTACATGTACTTACCTGTGAATTCAAGTCTTTGTCCCTTGATGGGGTTTGAGGATATGCCCGCTAACTGGTAATGGGCACCTTCTTTTTTCCAACATAGACAAATAGTAGGCACCATTGACTGACTTTCTTCAAACTCTGAAGGGTCCAAGCCAAAATTGTGCACTTCCTTTGACATTAGTAATCTCTCCCTTCTTTGTGTCCCACATCCATACTGTGTCTCCCTCTTTGTAATCCCTAGTTCTGAACTTGGTTGTTTCTTGAACAACCCTAGTGTACTGTCTTGAGGAAGGAGTGTGGGACTTTGGTGGAAAACTTCTTGTTGGGACGGATGGATCAATACACTATCTTCTCCTTTCTTTAATAACATGACAACCCCGACTTCCTTGTCTTTATATTTGTTCAGGAAGTGTTGATAATCCTCCTTCTTTGGCCATTGTATCTGATCAAAGTCTTCTTCTGTAGAAAAAGGCATGTCATCAAGAGAAAATCTAGGAATATTTTCTATGATTGTCTCATGTGCTTCGTTAGTTTCAACGTGGTCATTGATTTCTTGCACATGGATTTTGGTCATTGGCACATTAGGGAGACGACTCATTGTTCCATCGTTCATAGGCACATTAATATAAGTGAGGTCCATCTCTAGAGTGCCTCCCAACATTGCAAAAAAAATTCTGGACAACAACATTCCCCACACATCTGGGACATCTACTAATACAATGTCCATATGGATCACTCTCTTGGGGTATCTTCCAAGGCATACTTCCACATTCTCAATTACCCCATGTGTGGGTATGGCTCTAGACTCAAAGCCACACACATTCTTGTAAGGTCGTGTGACTTTTAGGCCCAATTGTTCCATGAACTTTAGAGACATCATGTTGACACATGCCCCTGAATCGAGCATACAGTTGTTAAGGCACTTGTTATTCATCAATAAGGTCATGAAGAAAGGCGGGTGTTCATCATACTGGACCCTAAAGTGATCGACTTGTAGCATAATAGGAGGGTCCATTGGTCCATCCGATCCTTTGAAAAAATTATCAAATCTTTCTTTAACAGATGGTACCTTGATGACTTCTCTCAAGGGGATGGTCACATGCATCTTGGCTAATGCCCCTTCAAAGTCAAATTTTAAGTCCAATCTTTCAGTCTTGGGAGGATTCTTAGGAAGGAGAATGTTCATGGGTGGATGCCTTGTTTGGGATGCTGCAGGACCAGTAGAGAGAGGTTGGTTCAATTTCTTTTGTCTAGTATACACTTGGAATTATTGTTTCTTCAACTTTTCTTTTGATTCTTGGTCAATGTTATTTATCACCTCCATCCTAGCCTTCCTGGCTGCTTCTTTTATGCCCTCTTGATGTTCCTCAGGGGTAATATTAAGGTAAATTTGAGCATCCTCTATGGTATAGTCCATTATGTTCACTTGGTCATGGCCTCCATTTTTGTAAGGACATTCATGTTCCCAATGTGACTCTCTGCATTGTAGGAACTAAGGGTTTTCATCCACCACATTTGCAGGGGCTAAAGTATTTGGAACCTCTTGATCATTATTTGGTCTAAAAACTTGGTTCCATTTCTAGGTTGACAATCCTATTCATCATTAGCTGTTGGGTTTTTACCATGCCATCTATAATCAGTTGCAAATTTTCCAAGCTAGCACTAATGTATGAGGTAGGTTCAACATTATGGACTATCTTAGGTTTAGTGTCCATTCTAACTCTTGAGGTTGAGAAAGGTTCGAGTTTGGATGATGAAAGGTTGTCTTCAATCCTTGTGGCTACTTCTTGGGCTTCTTGGATCATTTGAGGGTTTTTATCTCTGGGGAGATACCCTATCTAACCTGTAAAGGATTTGGTATAGATGAGAAAAAGGAAACCAGGAGAAGGATGATGACTCACAAGCATCTTTTGCAACAAGGTTTCAAAATTGTTGTGGAATTGTCTAATGGTCTCATTCTCTTGTTTCACGAGGTTATTCAACCTTATTAGTAGCATGTTCGGGTCTTCCTTGACACTCCATTGTTTGAGGAAAACTTCCTCTAACCTATCCATGGTTTTCATACCGCCATCAGGAAGACCATTGTACCAACACCTTGCACCATCATGGAGGGTAGCAAAGAAGAATTTCATAGCTAAATATTCAACATAATCACTAATGGGATGAAGTTCGAAGAAGGCCCAAAAATTACTCATGTGATCCTCGACATTGATTACATCATTTCCGATGAATTTGTGCAACCATTTTTCATACTTGGGGGGAATTTTCCTAGGGTAGCCCAATATAGATTTCATGTCTAGCAGTTTGAAAATCTTGGATGACCATTGCATTTTGTTATTGGATTGGTTTGGAATGATGGTATGAGTTCCTGTGCTAGACATTGTGTTTAAGGGAAGATTTCCTCAAAAAAGTGATTTTACTACAAGAGAGTTTTGGGGAGGCTTTCTTCTAAAGGACAGGGGAGGGTTGGTGTACCTCCCTATGGATTGTGGAGTCACCAGATAATTTTCTTGAAATTATCAAAGGAATGAGGGAATCACCCTCAATGGAGTCACCATATAAGCTTGTGAAGTAAAGAATTTTCGAGGATAAGGCTTACCGAAAAAAGTGTCGTTTGAGGAATTGACTCAGTGTTCCCCGGCAGCAGCGCCAAAATGTTATTGCACAATTTGTACTTTGATCAAATGAAAGGGTAATGGAGAGAAAATTGGCATAACTTTAGGTTATCCTATCACTGTCACCTCAATAGGATTCCTCTTTCTCTTTAGGGTTGAAGGCCCAGGGGAGACGTCCCCAGTGACCTGGGGGTTTGAGAAGGAAAGGTCAAGATGGCTATTAAAAGGTCCCCTCTCACAAGTCACCACTGATCAGAAATTCCCAGGGTTATAACCAATGAAGTGATGAAATATCAAGGTGTACCTGCCCGGAACAAAGCAACAATAAACTATATATTTTGCAAGTACAACTTGCTTGTTATCACGTCATAAAACCACATACTTTCTCAATAAAAGCAATTGGCTCATAATGACGAAGTAAACAAAAAAATTATAACAACAATATTTATAATACAATACTTCACATAAGTTCCTTGAAACAACTTCAAAATGACTAAGAATAATCATTCATCAATACCATAATACTAGCATTTATTAGAAGCAAACAAAGTAATGCATTGATCAACCTTTTCAATTGCTTTTAGAAGCTTTTAATGCTGAAAAGTATGGTTGTAGCTTAATTTAGTAACAACAACAATAAGGTTAGTAGGTTAGGCTATTCTAGTGTTAGAAGTAGTTAGTGGAAAGATTAGAGTGTAAGTTTTGATGGTTGCTTTGATCAATCACTCAATAAGAAGTCTTTAGACTAGTGCCTTTAGGGTAAATGGAGTCAATTAAGTGGCAGCAAATGTTGAAGGGAAATGATAATAGGAGATCCAAAGACAAGAGAGATTAGTATTTGAATTGTTGGTAAGACAAGGCTTCAACTACTAAACCCTAGGGGAAAATTGCTACCAAGGTGTAGGTAACCCTGGGCCTTAGAAAATTTCCTCCCTCTTCAACTCAATGATGAAGAAAATGACGGCTAAGATGAAGCAACGAATACTAGGGTGTTGCAAAGGCAAGTCCCTAGCAAAGGCTTCAAGAAAATAAGCTTCTTGGCAAGATCTAGTAGGTGAAGGCTTTTAGAGCTAGGACAATAACATGTGCTAGACTTCCTAGGGTTTTAAACAAGTAATTCCATAATCTTAATGTAAATGCAAGATAAACATAACCATAACCATTCAATTAAGAATAATTTCATAAATATTACTTACATACATCAAGAATCATCAAGCAAAACCCTAGTTGAACACTTCCACTAAGAAACTTGCCAAAATACTCCAAAATTTAGCCTTCCTCAACAAGTATGCCTAAAATTTCAGCCAAGTAACGCTAGATAGGGTGCAAATTTTAGACCTCACTAAGTGTGAGTGAAATATGATGAAAAATACAAGGGCTAAAACCCTTATTTATACAATATCAATGACGAGAATTAGGTCAAAAAGGTCCACATGGCCAGTTACAAGTAATATCCAGTTTTTACATTAATGACATAATAAAACCATAAATCAAGATGCAAGGATGAAATCATGCCCTTTTAGGGTGATGTTAGTCCTTCTTAGGGAAATGTTGGCCTCTAAGAGAAAAACTTTAGGCTTCCTTAGGCCTCTGGATCCTGCCACACGTGCCACTTGGCACACAGGTGCCTCCAAAGTGTCCAAAACACTAGGTGACGTCATGTGCCTTCCAAGGCCTACATCATGGTGAGAAGGGAAAGACCCCCCTAGGTCCAAGCCTGCCAGGTTGTCCCTGGTGGAACGTTCTCCGCTTTCTCCGGTGAAAAACTCTGAGCTGTCTCTGCCCCTGGCTGGGGTCTCAACATCCATATGGTGGGATTTTATCCCTATGGAGGTCCGAACTAATCATCTTCCCATGTGTACCTGTCCATCGGGTGTGGCCTTGCAACATCAACAAGTATTCCCTTCATGGGCTCATAAGTCACAGGGATCATAGCAATGTCAATCACATCTAATAATCAAGTTATTTAAACATGTGCATGAAACCCCCTTTCCCAGATAAGTGCTCAAAGACGTTATGCTATTCTCCAAGCCAGGTTTGGAGGGGATGCTAGGATTTCCTATTGGGCTAGTGCTCATTGGATGTGAGATATTTCTGGGTGAAGACAAATCTAGGCCATGTAAGTGGATGAGGTGGTAAGGGATGTTTAGTCAATGGGTGCAGTGACAATAGGGGAATGTATGGCTTACCTGTGGGTGCATCTGAAGAGAGTGAGCTGCACCTTGTCATGGATGCAAATTTTTCCAAGCCCATTTATGCATTTTATCTTTTATTCTTATTGCTTTTTCTTTCAAGAGACTAGTTAGGGGACACTGCCCTAGCATGGTGACAAGTGGTGACAATGTTACCCACAAGCATTTCATGGAAACGAGAAGGTTGGGTCATGATGAGATCCCCTTTCTCTTTGATATCCCACCAAGAGCCACTTCCCTGGCATGGTGACCAACTGAATGGTAGTGTTATACCGCTACATGCCCATGGACCTAATAGGCTAGCTCATGATGAGACCCCTATCCTCCAACTAGGTCTTGATTTTATTATTTTTTTTATGGGTCCCTCTATTTCTTGCTGAGAAGCCTTTTATTTCTTTCTCGGGGATCCCTGGGTGAAGCATCTTGAGGTTTCATTCTTTTGTATTTTATCTTTTGCTAGATAATTTACCCTTTGGGCCATTATCCCCTTCTTCCCACAAGGTAAGGTGCAACCCTTTGCTAGCTTGGAAAAACCAATGCCCAGACTAGTGTATGGGATGGATGAGAGGGAAAAAGATGAATAGTGGTAAGTATGGTGGGAACAGAGGATGACCTTTCATGAACCACCCAGTGGCAACTCAAACCCTATGGTAACTAGCTTACTAGGGCATCCTATCATTTCCCCCAGGTGTGGTCAAGTGGAAAGGCATAAGTTCCAAGCACATGTTAGAAGTAAAAAGAATTAAATTCACATATTAAAATGTTTTGAGAATCAGGGTGACACATACCATGATACCTGGACTCATTACCTCATCAAGCAAGACCCACTGCTATTAAAGGACTAGGCCGATGATATGGATGTTGTTGCCGCTGACAAGGTGGAGGCATTGAAGAAGAAAAGGATGGGCCCTCTAGGGCCAGGCTCAAGTCGATCTAGCTCTCAGTACTCCATGTCTAGGACTTGTGGGCCTCGAGACATAATCTCCTTAGTTATCCCTGGGATAAGGGATAACAAGTTGATTTCAAAGATGAAATCAAAATAATTTTTAGAGAGATTCATGCAATTAGTTGATTTCAAATCCGAAATCAAAATAATTTTTAGAGAAATTCATGCAATTTTTTAAGTATATAATCACTTAGAATTTCAGTGTGAAAACAATCGGAATACACAAGATCTTGAAGATTCCATCAATAAAAATGGAATGAAGTTGGGTAATGAAGTCTTCATTGGTACTATTGGGTTAATGTTGATTGTATTGAAAAAAGAGAGGAAATAATTAATAAAAGCAATTAAAAAAATGAAGATTGGAGATTTAGAAGTTATGGTAACGATTATATTTTTGTTCAAGTATTTTTTCCATTATATTTCTATTTATGTTCAAAGGTTTTTTAATGAAAAAGTATTATGCCTAATACTTTGAAAATATCAGCCCACACTTTATTTGTCCCTTTAAAAATATATATATAGAATCAATGTAAATGGAAGATGTAATTTTCCAAACCATTAATGTGTACATTGAATAATTTATATGTAAACGTTGTCATGGTAAAAAAATGGTCTGCTAAGCAACTCCAACGTTCAACTATAGAGTACACAAACATGAGCATGCAAAATAAAATCAACGGATTGATACCACACTGAACAATGAACCGAACTCTGAAATCTGGAAGAAAATTTGCAAGTTATTTCTCAAGACATTTAAATCATATTCAACTTGTAGAGTGTATTCATTCTTACATTAAACAYGTGTAGTTTGCAGTCATAGTCATTCTACATTTAGATTTAGAAAAAAATATACTTGTTACAATCTAATTAATACCAATAACCAATTTGTTTACGAGCATTCAATTTCTTGCTTGTTYTGTATACTCAATACTATATCTGATCGGTAATGTCTACCTTYTTYGACTTGATAATATTCACCATCATGGAGATGGAGACCATATATCACTTATCCAATGATTAGAGTTGAGCCTTCAGATAAGAAGAGGACCAAATCACAAAATCTACTTCATTTTTTTTGGTATAGTCAAAGTTAGAAATCAAATCGAGTTCGAGATATAAGGAAAGTAAATATCTATACAAGTGTCTAACATATGCACCTACAACTTGATTGCATCTAACACATGTAATATAATTTCTTTAGTTTTTCTCTGCGGCTTTGTAATATAAAAAATTAAAAGGCTTATGGCATAGAATATGCCACATCTCTCATCTCCAACTCTCTTGCATGCTAGGATTCTATGAATACGCCACACCTTTCGACACTCTCTCATGAGTACGCTATCGTATATGATCCTTTCATATCATAATTTTTTCTTCTTCCAATGTCTCTAGTTTTTCTTTCAATCCCTTTTTTTCACCATGGAAAGTTGTATCTAGTTTGGAGTGGAGAACCAAACCCCTGTGTATTTTTGTAATACCCCTAGGCCGAACCCAAATTGTAATGTAAATGTAAATGTACATATGGGATGGTGACTGAGGACATTTTGGGCTAGAGTGCCTTTGTATATATGTTTTGAGGTTAGAGTGCATGTGTAGTTAGTAGGATGGAGAATCTGGATGCTAAAAGGCTAGTGAACGTATCTTTGTAAAATATAATCACACTCAGATATTAATGAAAATACATCATTGTTGCAGACCAACCGGACAAAAAGAGTATTGTGNAACTCCACTAGAAAGGGAAAGGGGGGCTAAGGGTATAATAAAGGGGCTAAGATAAGAGGGGATTAAGACCAAAGGATTATTATATTAATATTCCTAAAATAATAAAATATAAAGTATGGGATATTCATTTATCTCAAGTTCCTAAGTGGGAACGTATCACCACGTGGGGTGGTCCATGTGGGGGCCCCCATGTAGTTCCCAACATGACAAGTTTCAAGTTGGGAACATGCACATATATTTGGGGAATTTAGTTCATTTTTCTATCATTCCATCACCATTCACTCATTATGCCATCACTCTCTCCCAATCTATGTACACACTTGACAACCATCATCCATACCCACAATTGGGGAAAGCTTTGAAGCAGTCTCTGGGTAAATTGAGATGAATAAGTGAGTTGTCAGGACCATGAGAATTCTCTCCAATTCAGAGAACTGCTAGGAATTGTTTTCCCAAGGTGAAAATATATAGCTAGGGGGATATGCGACTTCACGTCCATCCTATTGTTGAAGCCCTATAAGGGAAGTGGTGTAGCCAAAGGATTGTTGAGCAGAGAAGGGGCATACTTCCTGGTGTGGGAGAGGAATGTGGGGGATGAGGGACTGTGGGTTGTCTTCTAGAGTTGGCACCTTAGCCTGAGTATTTTGGTTGTTGACAAAACTTAGCTTGGCTTAGGATTCCTTTTCTTTGGTGGAATTTTATCCCCAACATGGAGGTGACTTGCTGCTGAGAGTTTATGAGCAACATAGTCTATGGACGGGAGGAAACTCTAAGGTCTGCAGGTAGTTGGTGAATTTTTACAAAAGATAAGTGTCTTTTATGTGTTTGATTCAAATGATATGTTATTCTTTAAGTATTTTTTATTATGTTTTTTTCATGTATATGTTGCATGTATATATTTGTCATTATTCTGCATGATTTAGTGCATTTGCAAAGCGTTTTAGTGAACTAAATTGGTATCAAAGTTGAAATTTTGGTGTAGCATAGCCCAACAAGGGGCTAGGGATGTTAGAACATGGTATTAGAGCTCCAATTTTGACACTCATCTTGCATGGTCCAATTAACAAAGCGTAGAATTGAAAATTGTAGAGTATGCAAGAAAATTGTTTGACAGAATGTGAGAGAGAGTATGTCTGCAATTTGCTCGATAAAATTATTGCAGTGAAATTGACGGAATTTCACGAGAAATTGAAGGAATTGAGCCTAGGATAAAAAAATCCACAAATATTAATCATAGTATGAGGATATTTGGACTTGTAAATGGCTGAATTTCAAGGTTACAGAGCGACCATAACACCCATGAAGAAATTGGGCAAAAGCCTCAATTTGTATGACATAAATTCGAAGGAATTCGACAGGAAAGGGTCGAAATTCATGGGTAGAGGTCGAATCAATATAGTCAGGCCAAAATTGATTATATGAATCTTATTACCATAGCTTCAACGATGGTCTGGAAAATAAAATTCGAATTTATGTATTCTGGGCGTTTTTGGAAAATTTGAAGATTCAGAAAAATTGGGAAAATTTGGGTATTTTCCGTATGCCGATGTCAGCACGACGTGGGGGAAATGCATTAGCTGATGTGGCAAAGAGGTGACATGTACTACCATGGTGGAAACAATGGCAGGCCACAATATGACAAGTGGTAGGTGAGGTGGAGCCACGGTGGCATGCACTCACCTATTTGGTGGAACCATGAGCCATGACCCATAATGCAGGGGTTGGGAGGGGGGGGGGGGTGGGGGGGAATCCACCACAGGTCGACATGTCATCGAAAAAAATTCGTTGGTTTCCTTTGCTTCACCCCTCTCTATTAACAATCAACATGGCAGGGGGGGCCACGATACGATGGTGACCATTTATTACTGTCGACACCCCTCGATCCTCCGTCATCCGATCAAACAGACGTGCAACACTATCCACAAAAGAAAATGGGTGTCTGATGGGACCTGCCCATACATGCAACCCAATAAAAATATTCCATGTAGGAAACCAAGGCCTATGGGACCCAAAGGTGTGTGTGTGTGTGTGTGTGTGGTTGTGGAGGTAAGGAAAGAATAAATAAAGAGGGGAGAGGAAAATGGGGCTGACAGGGGTAATTCAAGTGGGCAAGGAGATGACATGGAGTCCTTTTGAGGGTTCTGTGTGGAGCAAGATGCCACGAAAACATCCTAGTCATCCATATTAAAATAGTTTTTTTAGAAATTAATAAAAAATATTGGAAAATTACAGTGATTTCCAGATCATGTTTTTGCGAGCCATTTTCGAAGGCCTAAATGACATTTTTGAGAAGCCTAATTCGTATGAAAGTGTATGTTGTCATAAGACTTATAGTTTTTGCGTCTAAAATAATAGAGGGTGATTTTTGGATACCATTTCACTTTGAGGGCCATAACTTCCTGCTCCATAATTGGATTTGGGCACAGGAGTAGCCTAAAAAAATATCTTGAGACATATAAGACATCCATGAAGCTAAATTGAAATTATAGACATCTAAAAATGCACAAGAGGACATAGAAGCCAATTGTAGCATTCAGGGCTAAAATATAAATTGGCATGAAACTTCAACATGCTGTATCTAGTAGCCTGAAGCTCAAATGAAGGTAAAAATTGCACCTGGTTGTAGGGTGAGCAGAAGGAATAAATGGGTAATAATGAAATGGCCATAACTTTTTGGTCATATCTCGGAATTGAGAGATGAATCAATCATTGAAAAGGTATTGGACTAAGGAGTCCAATTATTCACCCATAACTATGAATTGAATTGTATAATTCACAAGCATACATAAATATTATTTATGGTGTATTTACTAGGTAGAATGGAGCATAATATTTATAGTTTTGTTAAATTATTTAGTCAAACAAATATTATCGATTGCACATTTTGGAAGAGTTAAAGGAAAATAGATCATAACAAGATCAACATAGAGATCATAGGCATGAAGTATGCGTAGAGGAATTACTACCATGAAGACGAGGTCAAAGGGTTGTATGTCAGCATGGGTAATGAAGGGACATAATCCAATGGGCATAGAGAAGGAAAGGATGAGAGCATGAACTTGGTGGAGACCATAAAGAGCCTACAAAAAGATTTCCAAAGTTATAAAGTTGATCATGAGAGGCTTATGAAATCCAAGGAGTGGCAATATGGATTAAACATCAAGTTTCTACAGAGCTTGGACAAAATAGAGAAGAAAATGGATGAAGAGACAGAGTCAAGCAAGTCAAGGAGTCACAGGTCTCATAATAAAAGAAGAGAAAAAAAGAGTGTTAATAGGCATCATCACCACTCACCAAGTAATTCAGTTAGGAGAGAACACGGTAGTTCAAGTCCATCTTTTGTCAGAAAGCATAAAAGTGGTATGGGGTAGATGAGATACAAGGAGAAATGAATAAGATCAAACCTCTTACTTTTGATGGTGAGAAAAAGAAATATGAGGATGCAAAGACTTGGATGTTGGGTATGAGGGAGTACTTTCAGTTTCATAATTACTCCTGATAGGTAGAAGAGATAATTGCAATCTACCAGCTCAAGGGAAATGAATCAATGTGGTGGGACCATTTCATGTAAGTGAAACACATTGATGATAAGAAGATTACTTGGAAGGAGTTCAAGAGATATTTGCAAAAGAAGTACTTAACCAAGTGTTATTTCGATAAAAAGATGAAGGAATTATTTGAACTCAAGATTGGGAGTATGAACATAGATGAGTATGAAAGGATATTCTTATAGCTTCTGAAATATGTTGCTTTCATCAAGGATGAATAGGATAAGATTTAAAGGTACCTGAGTGGGCTGCCATCCATTTTCAGTGATAAGATACAATAAAATGTGGTATCCTCATTTTGTGGGATAACTAAGGAGATTTTGTCATGCGACCCCCAGGTTGTAGACATGGAGTATCGAGAGACAACTTCACCAACAGTGTTCACTTGCACAGAGGGAGACCCACCTCACCACAACAACTCCAAGTTGATCATGATGGTATCCACCACATCATTTGGCCTCCAGAAGAAATTGTGACTTTCTCCATGAGGTACAAGTTAGGTATTAAGGTGAGTATAATTTCAATATTTGAGGCATTTGAGTTTATTACATCTATTACTGCTTTTGATTATGTGACATATTGTTGGACATCGTGCTCTTTGCCCTATTTCACCTTGGTGGTTGACATTGTGCCCTAGTAAGTGGGTCACCTTTAGGGATAGGTATGCTAGTGGGAGGTCCTTTTGATGAGTCATCGTGCCATTCCTGAACAAACTTGCCACTTTCCATACTTCATTCCCTCATCTCCTCACCTTTTGGGTTTTTCAGGTATACTGACCCAAGAAGGGGTTGTCCCTCACTTCATGGGAAGAAGGGGCTGAAGGTCTAGAGGCTTGTGGTTGGAAAAATATAAAAGCCTAATTATGAACCTTCTAAATGCTCTCCCAAAGAGGTCTTTAGAGAAATTAAAATATTCTCCTAAAAAATTAGAGACCTGCAAAAGAAAAATAATCTTATATAAATGGCCCCACTTGTTGAGGTGTGTACACTCATGTGATGTCCCTTTCTTTCCTTGCATATGGCAGTCTGTGTACCTCTAGCTTCAAGTGGCCTTATCGTACGACCCCCCAAGTGATTCACTAATAGAGATTACCCAAGGTTTGGACTATTAATTAATTAACGACAATGAATGGGCTTGGAAAAGGGATGCATTGAAAACTAAGGTGCAACACACCCTATACAAAGGCACCCATAAGTGAGACACTACAACCCGTTGTATGTCATGGACCCCATGCCCAAAAATTTTCTCCTCATCCATAACACATCATCCACATGATTAAGAAGGAGGTCCCCTCGAGAAAGACCCCTAAACTTGAGGAACGATTCACCCAATAGGCTGTTTTGTCAACCCTCCCATACTCAAACTTGGTAAATTGCATAGGGTCTTTGAGCATTAGTTTATTTTGATGAGGTATTTTTGGATGTACATGCTTAGATGGCTCATTTATTGATTTTTTTACTCATCATGATGCTTTGACTTGAGATCCTTGGAGGGCGTATCCATTTGTTTGTGCAGGATCCAGCTGGTGGATAGTTTTGAAGGAACAAGCCTAGATTGGGCTTCCATGGGGCTTAAAGCCTACAGGTTGGATGCCAAGGGACCACATGTCGGATCATGATCAATTTTCTTTGGAGGCCTAGAGGACACCTTGGAGGACCTTTTCTATCCCTCACATGCCAAAAAATTTTCATAGGAGGGGTAAAACGTCACTCTTTGGGGATTGACGTCACCTAGGGCTAGAGTTTGGTGGTGATGGGGTTGTTACTCATTGACACTTGGCATGATTTGACTAGAGGAGGAATTGTTTGAAGGAAGAGACCCTGGTGCATGAAGAGGAGGCTCTAGAATCCCCAACGACCTCCACCTTCTTCTCCAACGACTTGGAAAAGTATCAAAATGTCTCCGTAGAGGGGTGACATCATGTTTTAGGGTTTCTTTCATGTACAAAAAGTGTGAATTAAATAATATTTTCATTGTAAAGGGGTAAATATAAGGGTTTTTGACCCCTTGCCTTATGTTTTACCCTAATTTAAGTGGAAAAATATATTTGGGAACTTTTTGTATAAATAGGGATGAACTCTATTTCATTTGGAACATAACTCTCCCATTCTGAGAGGTACTTGGCTGAAATTTTCGCTACACTTGAGAATTTTTGGTATCTCTCTCTCTTTCAAATGGTTTTTGGTGTTATCTCTTGGTGAATGGATGAATTTAAGTGATGTGCACCTCTTGAAGGCTTGTTCTTTTTCTCTTGGATGGTAATTTGCATGGTGAACTAGGGTTTGATATCTGTTTTCTTGGAATTGGTAACGAAAAATATGCATGTGTTATTTATTTATTGCTCATTCTTGGTTATTGTTGGTGCAAACCCTAGGAGGAGTATGTTGGAGAAGTTCATAGTTGTGAGCAGTTTCGAACAATGGTTCGTTTTGGAGGTTGGTGCAGAACAGTCATTTCCTTAAGAAATGGTCCGGATAGTCATTTCCTAGGGCAGATTAATTCTCTCCAGGTTGCACTTTGTTTAGTGCCGGAGGAATGGCCCAGATAGGTGAATGGTCCAGGTTCAACAATCAGGGACATGCATTCCCTAGGGCAGACTCATTCTCTCCAGGTTTCACTTTGTTTAGTGCCGGAGGAATGGCTCGGATAGGTGAATGGTCCAGGCTCATAAATCAAGACAATTATTCTTCCTTGCTTGAGAAGAATATTCTAGATAGCTCATCATTGATGTTTTACCTTATGAGGGAAGATGCTCTTCCAGATCTCACAGATGTTAGTAAAAGAATGGACCAGATGATTCGTTTTATATCATAACAATGTTTTATGTGCAGGTTGATATCAGATGGTATGATTGTTATGGAGACTGTATGTCTCTGGACAATAGATGTATACTACTACGGTGGATGTGTTCCACTGATTGTGACTATATGTCACTGATCAAGTATCTGTGTGCTACTTGGTATGGTATTGTACCACTAGATTGTAGTTATGTACTACTATGGATAGACACAGTTGTGTTCTATTGAATGACATTGTTCAGATTGCCTTGAAAACTATCAGTAGTGTTGGAAATGATTATCAGCTAGATGGATGATCAATGGATAGAGATTCCCCAGATGAAAAATGGTCCAGGACATTATTCTTCTAGGACATATGTCCAGATTAGAAGCATGGTTCTTATGTCACTCCGGAATGATTCTTTGACAAGGTTAAGGTGCTCGAGGGTGGTTTCGGCCTATGGTTGGGTGACAATAGTGATATTGTCTATGGTTAAACAAGCACATCCACAGAGTTACATAAGAACCATTCTTCTAATCCAGACATATGTCCTAGAAGAATAAATGTCCTGGACCATTTTCCATCTGGGGAATCTCTGTCCATTGATCATCCATCTAGCTGATAATCATTTCCAACACTACTGATAGTTTTCAAGGCAATCTGAACAATGTCATTCAATAGAAAACAACTATGTCTATCCATAGTAGTAAATAACTAAAATCCAATGGTACACGGCCACACCAAGTAGCACACAGATACTTGATCAGTGACATATAGTCACAATCAGTGGAACACATCCACCACAGTAGTATACATCTATTGTCCGGAGACATATAGTCTCCATAACAATCATATCATCTGATATCAACCTGCACAAAAAACATTGTTATGATACAAACAGAATCATCTGGGTCGTTCTTCCACTAACATCTATGAGATCTGGAAGAGCATCTACCCTCATAAGGTAAAACATCAATGATGAGCTATCTGGACTATTCTTCTCAAGAAAGGAAGAACAATTGTTCTGATTTCTGAGCCTGGACCATTCACCTATCAGGGCCATTCCTCCGGCACTAAACAAAGTGCAACCTAGAGAGAATGAGTCTACCCTAGGGAATGCCTACCCCTGATTGTTGAACCTAGACCATTCACCTATCTGGGCCATTCCTCCGGCACTAAACAAAGTGCAACCTGGAGAGAATGAATCTTCCCTAGGGAATGACTGTCCGGACCATTTCCTAAGGAAATGATTGTCCTGCACCAACCTCCAAAACATACCATTCTTCAAAACTGCTCACAACTATGAACTTATCGCAGGGAGATGGCTAGTGGGGTTATGTTACAAGCTGATAAACAGGGCCAATCCTCCTTTCTTGGTATCGTGTAAACCATCGCCAAGATCCCGCGGGAGGAAGAGAGTAACCTCTGTCCCTACTGTTGCTGAGACGAAAGAAAGGATTTTATCGCAGAGCATCGTGTTCTAGCTTGGGGGTCGCTAGTCGTAAATCCATCAGGAGTGACTGAGCCTATGGTTGGGTGGAAACAGGCACCCCTTTCAGCAGTCACTTCACGTTATCTGGTTCTGATAAGTATTTTCCCTAATTTATGTGTTGAACTGGAATAATGTATGAGTGCTTGGATTTATACATAGGTGTATTTATAAATGTTTTCTGTGTGGAATGGTTATGATATGTATATGCCTCTTTCTCCTTGTAAACTTACACTTTCAAACAATAGTATGTATGCCCAACTTAGCTCCTAAGGCTTCCTGGGAAATGAACTTAAATATGGTCGAGATAGGAAATATTGAGATGACTTGAACCTGTGCGTCCGAAGAGGATGCCTCTTCCTTACCCCTTGTCGTGCGATCGAAATTCGAGACCCAAGTCCTTAACCATTTCATGGTAAAATCTTAGGAAGGATAGCGAAGTGCAATCCTTAAAAAGGGGAGGTCCCTTCATTTGGAAGATGAGAAGACAAGATCTGTTCGAAAGGACCCATATGAAAAATACCCAGGAACCTTAGGCTAAGCCCAAGGAAGCTATGTTCCCTTGGCTTCAGAGCTCCAAAAGTCAGGGACTTCGGAGTATGATTGACCTCACCAACCTTATACTGGATGAAGGTAACCGGGAGGCTTGGTTTCCTGTAAAGTTGATCGACGTTAGGTGGTTCCCTAGGTGGTTAGGTGGACCTACCTGACCAACTAGACTAGGATCCAAAACCTCGAAGGTCAGAGCAGCGAAGGACCTAGAACCATAGATCGAGGGATCCTTCGAATCCTTTCCCAGTTGTTGATATATCGGGGATGCATGGCGTTAGCCCCTTTAATTCATAGATTGGGCACTTCGGGAGGTGAGAGGAGTTTGCATAGCAATACTCCCGAATGTTGAATCCATAAGGTAACCAGAGTCATATATCTATAAGTCTACATGACCAGATCTTGACCATGAGATCTGAGGAATGTAGAAGCTCGTCTATCTGGGGTGACGAGGTGCAGTGACGCCACCCAAGGTGATGTGGACCCCAGTTTGACATGCCATGTGTCACTCGGATTCGTGTATATAACATACCCTGTAGGCCCATTGTAACGTAACACATGTCACCCTAACCCCTCCTACGTGTCAGTTCCTGATATGTGTCTGCCTAGTCAATGTGGTTGGTGAAGTGACCAGGACTCCGGGAGTCCAGGACTTCAGGAGTCCGAAGACTCTGGGATGTAGTATGATAGAGAGACCGAATGACCTAGAGGTCGCAACCATGTGGTGAGCTTACAAGACTTTGGAAGTTCAGAAGTCCAGGTTGTCTCGTGCGTAGATAGTAAAGAGGTGTGAAGCGTAGGAGCATCGAAGTGATGAATTCCTCTACAACTGATATAGGAAAAAGAGAGTAAGTCCAACCATGGGATTGGGCGGTGGTTGGTATTCCATCGTGGATGAAGGAACTTGGAAATAACACAAGTGGGGTGGACGCCACGTGCCCCTCAACCAATGAATGCCCGAAGAACGTCAGAAAGGTGTATCCGTTAGTTATGAGCTCGGGTTTGAGCATGGAGACCGTGGTTAGAAAACTCTGGATGAGCAGAGTGTGGTAGAAACCACGAATAAAGGATTTGATGACTTAAGTAGAATGAAACTTTGATTCCCCATCCCTAGGAAAGTCACTCAGGGGTCGGGTGTATTACAAATTGGTATCAGAGCATGGTTACAACACTTGGCCTGCTTGGGCTCATGGACGAGTCACGTAAAAAAAAAAAACAAATTTAAATAACTTTAAGGGTGACGCCCTACCTTACCTCTTTCCTAAAGAGTCTGGTTAAACTTTTACTGAAGAAAAGAATGAAACCTTCTTCTGTGTGTGGGTGTATTTAATAAATGTGAACTGTGTGTTGTTCGTAAACTAATAGACTGTTGGCTAACAGTCATTGTTTTTCCAACACTCAAGCAGTCAATGAATTGTGGGAAACTACAAGCATAATAGATGGTGATGCACCATGAAGTGGGGAGATGGCTCCCACAATAGAGACGAAGAATCTGACGAGAGGAGGGCGGTGGAGACCCCTCCAGATCTAGTTGAAAGTGTAAGGAGCCTCATGGCTGAATTACAGAGTTGCAAGGCTGACAATGAGAGATTGATAAAGGAGAAATAAAAGCAAACAAAAGTTAACATAGTCTTGTTGCAGAGCTTATTCGACATATAGAGACAACTGCATCATGGACCTGTAACCAATCATGTGGACTGACAACATACGAAGAGAAGTCGAAGTACACCTAAGATACGAAAGCGTGGTCCCACAAGTGGCCACACTAGGATGAGTACCTCGAGGAAGGTCCAAMCTGGAGACAGGTGACACTCATCGAGAGAGTCCTCTGGAAAGGGAATTGACAACTCAGAGGGATCTTCTAGTAGAAAAACTAGCTCACATTCTCAAAGGAAAGGGAAGAAGCGAAAGCATTCCAAAAGTCATGACCCTGAAGAGTTCAAGAAATCCAAACCACCCTCTTTCGATCGAGAGATTGAGAAAGGGGAAGAGGCAGAAGCTTGGCTGCTTAGTTTGAAGAAGTACTTCAGATTCCATGACTACTCCAAAAACTTGAAGGCCTGAATAGCCATCTTCAACCTGAATGGAAAAGCTTCCATTTGGTGGGAAGACCTTAAGAATGTGAAAGGAATCCATGAAGAGGACTTATCATGGAAACAGTTTGAGAAACGCTTCAAGAAGAAGTATTTATCAGAGAAATACTTTGATGGGAAGACTAAGGAGTTCTATGAACTCAAGCTGGGACAACTCATCATAGAGTAATATGTTATTAAATTCCTTGAGTTGTTGAGGTATGTACCCTACATAAAGGATGAAAAGGTAAAAGTGCAACGATTTATCAGTGAGTTACCTCAGAACTACCGAAATAGGATTGAGTTTGATGAGCCAAAGACCTTAGAAGACACTATCCAGAAGGCAAGGTACTATTATGAATAGTTTGAGAATCAGACAAAACCTCACGAGGATTGGAAGAAGAAGAGTGGTTTGTGATTCAATAAGAAAGGGCCCAAATCCTCAAGATTTAGAACTATAGGAAGGACTCTAGGATAAGCCTTCCTGCTAGAAGTGTATATCAACAAAATTTCCCCTCCTAGACTGGAAATAAACCTTTTGGAGCAATCCCCAGGAAGATGGATAACCCAAAGAAGGAACCCTTGAAATGTTGGGATTGTGGAGAAGAACATCTACCGAGGGACTGTCCACACATACAACAGAACAATAGGAGAGTTTACAACATCCAAGAAGCTACCACCATCGATGATGTGGCTAGGAGTATGCCACGAATTTATGCAGCCATGGATAATAAACAAGCCGACCACCAAGCTTCAATGGTGGAGATGGAAGGTATGATTGTCAACCATATAATTTCTATTTTAATTGACCCTGGTTATAATTTGGGTTATGTGGCCCCTCAGACTGTTGATAAGTGTAAACTGTAACCAGTTAGGCATGTTAATCCGTGGTTAGTACAACTAGCCACTGGCACCAAAAGAAAAGTAGCATAGATCACACCAGCTTGCCAGTTCACTATGGATGGATTGCCCCCCCAAGCTAACCTTAACATACTTTCCCTAGGATCTTATGACTTGTTGATTGGTATGGACTGGCTAGCTGCATATAAAACTAAGTTTGACTATTACCATAAAACCTTATAATGTGTAAATGAAGAAGGGAGAAAGATAATCCTCCGAGGAATTCAGAAGCTTGTCTCAATGAGACAAATATCAGCCCTTCAAATGAAAAAGTATTGCAGAAAGGGATGTCCTCTATATGAAATACAGGTGTTGGAATATGTTGAGGATGACAGACCAAACCTAGAGGACCACCCAATATTAAGAGAATATAGATATGTGTTTCCAGAAGAGGTATCGGGTCTACCTTTGAGAAGATACATTGATTTCTCCATAGAGCTTGCACCAAGAGTAGTGCCAGTGTCTAGGACACCCTATAGGATGAGTACACCCGAGCTAGTTGAGCTCAAGATACAACTAAAGGAAATGATGGATACAGGCTACATCCGGCCCAATGTGTCTCCATGGGGAGCACTAGTCTTGTTTGTGAAGAAGAAATATGGCACACTCAGACTGTGCATAGATTATAGACAACTCAATAAGATAACCATAGAGAACAAGTACCCCTTACCAAGAATCGATGACTTGTTCGACCAATTAGGGGGTGCTTCCATTTTCTCAAAGATTGACTTAAGGTCTGAATATCATCAAGTTCGAATCAAGGATGAAGACATCCAAAAAACAGCCTTCAGGACAAGGTATGGTCACTATGAATTTGTGGTGATGCCACTTGGGTTAACCAATGCCCCCACAAATTTTATGTGTTTGATGAATAATGTACTCAACAAATTCCTAGACAGATTTGTATTGGTATTCATTGATGATATCCCAATCTACTCCAAGAACAGAGAAGAGCATGAATAACATCTTAGACTTGTACTTCATGTACTAAGAGAGTATCAGCTTTATGCTAAGTTTAGCAAGTGTGACTTTTTCCAGAAACAAGTCCATTACTTAGGCCATGTTATTTCTAATGGAGTGCCAGTAGACCTTGACAAGATCAGGTCCATTATGGAATGGCCTACCCCAAAGGATGTATCTGATATCAGATCCTTTATGGGCTCAGGAGGATATTATAGAAGGTTTATAAAAGGATTTTAGAAGATTGGTTGCCTAATCACTTCCCTTCAAAAAAAGGGGGTTAAATTCACTTGGACATCAGAATGTGAAGAAATATTTCAGCAACTGAAATACCTTCTAACCCATGCACCCGTGATGAAGATTGAAAAACCTGATACTGACTTCCTCGTATGCACAAATTTCTTGAAGGAAGGACTCAAAGGAGTCCTTATGCAAGAAGGATGTGTAGTTTTCTACGAATCGAGAAAATTGAATGAGCATGAAATCAATTATGTGACCCATGATCTAGAGTTGGCTACCATCATGCAAGCTTTAAAAATGTGGAGGCATTACCTCATGGTTAGGATATGTATACTTATGACAGACCACTATGGGTTGAAGCACATGTTTGATGAACCGAAACTCAATGCTAGACAAGCTAGGTGGATGGCTCTCCTTAGTGAGTTTGATTTCAAAATCAAACACATCAAAGGAAAGGAAAATAGGGTGGTTGATGCCCTTAGCAAAAGTATGAAAACGATTCACCTGTCAGCAGTGAGCACCTATGAAACGAATGACATGGAAAGAGTCAGTAATGCACAAGAAACAAATGCATTCTTCAAGACGGTGACATTGTACCTAAAGCAAGAGCCCACAGAGCTAAAGTATGAAGGCTATCAGATGTTGGATGAAGTTCTGCTGACTTACAGAAATAGATTGTATAACCCAAGTTGTGACAACTTGAAGAGGTTCATAATGGACGAACTACACAAGAGACCATACACTGGTCATCCAGGTTATCAGAAAATGATTATGGCCACTAGAAAACAATTCTATTGGCCTGGATTGAAAAAGGACATAGTTGAATATTTAGCTAAATGTCTAGAATGCTAGCAAGTTAAGGAAAAACACTAGCACCCAACAGGGTTGTTGCAACCTCTACCAATTCCAGAATGGAAACGAGAGACCATCTCCAAGGATCTCATCACCGGATTACCAAAATTGGGAAGACAAAATGATGCCATCATGGTAGTGGTGGACAAGTTGAGCAAGTCCGCTCACTTCATTCTTGTCAAATCGACTTGCAAGGAAATAGATATTTCCAACATCTTCATGAAGGAGATATTCAGACTGCATGGCATGCCTAGGGAGATCGTATCTGACAGAGACACAAAATTCACTTCAAGCTTTTGGAAATCCTTGATGGTTGGTTTTGAGACTAAATTGTTGTTTAGCACAACCTCTCACCCTCAAACTGATGGGCAGACAAAAAGAGTAAACCAAATATTAGAATACATGCTAAGAATGCATGCAATGCATCAACCTAATAAGTGGGAAGACTACCTTCCACTGGTAGAATTTGCCTACAACAACGGTTATCAAGAATCATTGAAGATGAGCACTTTCGAATCCCTCTATGGTAGACAGTGCAAGACTCTAGTTAGCTGGATTAATCTAGTGGATAGAATTACAATCAGACCTGACATGCTGAAAGAAATGGAACAAGTGATTCAAATAAAGAAAAATCTAAAAATCGCTTAGGATAGACATAAAAGTTACGCCGATAGAAAGAGAACTCCTAGAGAGTTCAAGATAGGAGACCATGTCTATCTTAGAGTTAGGCCCAGGAAGATTTCCCTGAGAATGGGAGCTTGTGCCAAGCTAGCACCTCGATATTGTGGACCCTTTGAGGTCTTAGATAGAGTGGGACCTGTAGCCTATATGCTAGCACTCCCTCCCACAGTAAAGGCAGATAATTTTTTCCATGTTTCATTATTGAAGAATTATGTACATGATTCTAATCATATCATTGTTTGGTCTGTGATCCAGGTGGAGTCGGAGGGAGATTTCCTGCCAGAACCTCAATACATAATAGACAAGAAGGAAACCCCACTCAGGAACCGAACCATTGCATAGGTCAAGGTGCAGTGTGTTGGCGACGGAAGTCACTCCTGGATTGCAGTAGGAGCAGAGCCCGACGCCCATTAGTTGATGTCATGTTTTGTTTATAAAGGGGTGATCAGATGGAAGTAAACTCAGAAAAGTATCGTTCTAACTAAGAAAACTGGGCTGGAACAATAGTGACACATGAGGTCTTGACATAACTTAAGCCAGTAATAATGATAGTGGTGAGTAAGTGGGGAAGAGAAAGGGGAAATAAAGTCTGCTCTGGACGTTAGGTCTTCCAGCAGCCTTCACAAAAGAGGAAAAGTCTCGACTATGAGATCTTCTCAGAGCCGAACAACTTCAAAATGAACCCAAGAAGATTGTAGAACTGATAAAATCAAACCTACATAATATAGCAATGCAACACCCGACTGGATCATTCATGCCCGAGATCTTAAATTCAAAGAAAAAAGAAAAAGAAGAAGCTGGCTGCCATTAAACAAGAAGTCTCAAATGTTCTTCTATAACCAGAGAACCAGAGGCTGGATTAAAGCTTTACAATTGGGAGCTGTTCTCTACCATCGATAGATTACAAAATGGAAAAATTGCCTACATATACTCAAAGAAAAACGACAACAGCGAAACTGAGATATTGTATTAAAAACATTGTGTCTACATGTCCACTGACAATCTGCACATGCAGTCTCTGAACGATCGTGCACTTATGACAGACACAATTGGATTCCTGACAATCCTGTGGATGAACCGACGTGCTTTTAATTCATCGTCAGACTTTCCATTTATGGCAGAGACGATGTCTAACCACCACCAACTACCTCAATAACTGCTTCCTTGGGATTGAGAACGACTTGGCCAACTTTGCACTTTTGAGGCGTGGAGGTCTTCTCGCGCTGCCACCTGGATCAGCTAAATGGCCTGACGGATAAGTCGTGGAGGTCAGTGCGAAGGCTGGGGTGCATAATTGGAAATAGTGGAAGGGCGGAAGTGACATGGAACGCGGGGCTCAAGTGGATAAGGAGTAGAGACGACCATACAGATGGGGGCGACTGAGAGAGAAAGAGAGACACATGGCAGGAGGTGAGTGGGTGATGAGATGGAGAGGGGCCATGTGGACGGGGGGAAGAGGGCTATGGTGCCTGATGACAAGGTGAAGTGCCATGGGAAAATGATGGGGAAGCCGCAAGGTGGTGGGCCTGAAGGAAGGAGAAAATATGAGGGGGGAGAACACCTGGCAGGAGGTGACAGGTGGAAACGAGGAAAAAGGGGAAAAGGATGGTCCAGGATGGCACTGAATGGAAGACATACGATGGAAGGTGGAGGGTATTGTAGATGGGACAACGTTGGGTCCGCCGAGAGCCGCCAATTCTGGACCCCCCCCCCCCTTTATTAAAGGTAGAATGGCAAGGGGGGTCCAGAATCCAAATTTGACCGCAGATCTAGGTGCTCCGATCCAAGCCATTGAGAGATGCACGGCCAATTCCGGACCCTCCCCCCCCCCCGCTTAAAGGTAGAATGGAGAGGGGGGTCTGGAAACCAATCCTGACCGCAGATCTGGGCGTGTGGATTCTGGCCGCCCAGATTTGCTCGCCGCTTATGCAAATGTGCAATTGCGCCCCAACTTAGGATACGTGGGTTTTTACTCCGCTGCTTGCCCTCTTTTCGCCAATGGGGGGTGCCTTTTAGGAAAAATACCCCTTCTTACATGTTTAGGTGCTAACATTAGGCTCCATGGGGGATAGAGTCGTCCCTGTGATGCTCTAAGGACTTTTTGCAGTTCCAGTGCCTTGTTGTTGGGCTATGGAGTCATTTATTAAGCCGAAAACATGAAACATTATTTTCAAAAACAGAGGAGCTGTCTCTGGCTTAGAAAAAACATTTTTTCAAGAAATGCCCATTTATTGGGCCATTAAAAACTTCTTTGCCTTCCAAATCTTGCAACCTGTAAGTGTTGTTCGAGAATACTTCAAAGATTTTGAAAGGCCCAATCCAATTGTGTTTGCCTCTATCCTGCCTAGGTGCATCCCACTTGAGCACCAAATCACCCAGCTCAAAATATTTCTTCTTGCTCTTCCTGTCAAAAGCTTGCTTGATCTTCTGTTGATGACTGTAGTCCCTGTTCATTACCTGCTCCCTGATCTGCTGCACCTCCACCATTTGATGAATCCTTCTGACCATATGGTCAGGCTCTCCTTCAAGGTCCTGAAAGAATTTTGCCGTAGATAAAACGAGCTGAGTGGGAAAAACAACCTCCGTCCCATAAACAAGTTGGAAAGGTGAGGTGTTCAGGGATCTCTTGGTGGTCACTCGATCAACCCATAGAGCGAATTTGAGTTTTGAATCCCAGGCCCTTTTATTGTCTTCCAATAATTTTTTAATGAGCTTGACCAGGCTTTTATTAGAAGACTTTGCCAGTCCATTTCCTTGAGGGTAATAGGGAGTGGAGTGAATTAGTAAAATTTCAAACTGTTCACAGAACTTAACAAGAGGCTCAGACCTAAAAGAAGTGACGTTATCGGTGACAATTTTACTGAGGCAGCCAAATCTGGCTATGATGTCCTCTAGGAAGCTGATAATTGCTTTGTGTGAAGTACTCCTAGTGGGACAACTTCTATCCATTTGGTGAAATAGTCTATCGCAGTCAGGATCCATCTGTGTTGGCCACTTGAGGGAGGATGAATTTCTCCAATGAAGTCCAATCCCCATTGCTGAAAGGGTGCCGAAACTATTACAGGTTTTAGTGGCAGAGATTTGAGTTGTTGCTTTCCTGAGAACTTTTGGCATTTGATGCAAGCTCTGATTTCTCTACAGACATCAGCAAATAAAGTGGGCCAGTAGTACCCATCCCTAAGGATTTTATGAGTTGTGGTCTTCCAGAAATGATGCCCCCCACAAAGGCCGCTATGGAAATCAAATATAACTTTATGGGCTTCTTGTGGATTCAGCCACCTTAAAAATACCCCTAGAGGGTTTTTCCAGTATAAGGCTCGGTCAATGAGGCAATATCTGACCGCCTTGAGCTTTAAGGCTCTTGCCTTACTCTTTCCCATTCCATCGGGAGGTTTCAATTCTCGCAAAAAATACAAAATATCTCTGTACCAGGTGCATTATGCTAGTGATAAGTCACCCTGGGAATTCTTGTTGGATGACTCAGCTTGCTGATTTTCTGAGTAGACACATATGAAGTTGATCCCCAAGGCTTTGTAATTGGATTCAACCAGCAGCTTGGCTAAGCCCTGCCCCTTTATCAACTTGGTGGGCTTAATCTCCAGATCAAACTCCAGGATCTTGGCAATCCATTTACCTCTTCTCCCATCTATGTCGGGCTGTATGAAGATGTCCTTCATAGAGGCTAAAGGAACGTATGCAGTGACTTTTGAGTGCAAAACATAGCCTCTGAATGCTTTGAGAGCTTTCACCAAGGCATAGGCCTGCTTCTCCATGATCTCGTACCGGACCTCTGCATCTCTCAATGCCTTGCTAAAGAAGGAAATGGGTTGTTCTCGCCCTTCCTCATTTTTTTGCAATAAGACCGCTGCTATTGTATCAAAAGAAGCAAAAGAAAAAATCAGGAAATCCTTTAAATAATCAGGACTGATCAACACAAGTGCCTTAGTCAATGCCTTCTTTATTTGGATAAAATATTCCATGGGTTCAGCAGTCCATTTAAATTCGTTTCCTTTTCTGAGCATGGTTGTGATGTGTTTCACCATCTCAGCGAAATTTGAGATGAACCTCCTCAGAAAGTTGATCTTCCCGAAAAAATCCTGAACTTCCTTTCTAGCCTGGGGAAGTGACAGGGTCTAAATTACCTCTACCCTGCTGGGATCAATCCTCGCTCCTTCTGCTTATACTATATGACCTAACAAATTCCCCTCCTTCATAGCAAACAAAGATCTCTTGGGGTTTGAGGACAGGCCAAACCTCCGACACTTCAAGAAAACTTTCCTCAGGTGACAGCAGTGCTCTTTTTCCGACTTGGAGAAGACTGTGATTTCATCCAAATAGATCACCACAAACCGATCTTTCTCCCTAATGAAGGCTATATCCATGGCTTGCTGAAATGTTGCTCCTGCATTCATCAATCCAAAAGACATTTTGGCATACATGAATGTGCCCCAAGGAGTGGTGAAGGCCGTTTTTTCTCTATCCTCGGGCATGACTGATATCTGGTCATAACCAGAGAAACCATCAATCATGAATATCCTAGATGCACTAGTTACCCTCTGTAATATGTGCTCCATGTTGGGCAGGGGATAATTGTCTTTCTTTGAGCTCCTGTTCAGGTTCCTGAAATCAACATAGAGTCTGATTTCTCCACTTTTCTTTCTCACTGGGACCAAATTGGCCACCCATTCGGAGTATCTTAAAGGGACAATGATTCGGGCATCTAACAACTTCTTCACCTCTCTTTCCATGACAGGCAACAACACAGGATTTATTTGTCTTAGCTTTTGCCTAAATGGTTTGGCTTCTTCCTTCAGTGGGATCTTGTGTTCAAAGACATACGTGTCATATGTCTTGAGGTCTTCATAGGTCCTTAATAATTCAACAAATTCTCTTAATAATTCAGAGTATTCGACCCTCTGTTCTTGAGTCAGGCTGCTTGACAACCTAACGAACTTAGGCTCCTCTTGTGTGCCAATTTTGCACTGAGATGTATCAGCTTCTCCTCTTGAAATCTTATCTTTTACTTCCACATCATTCCCATCGAACAATCTTTCTAAAGGGACTAGTCCCCTTGGAATGTGATTGCTAGGCAATTGAACTATATGGTGATTAACAATTTTATTTAAGAATACCTTAGAGTGAGGGTCGCCTTCGGGATCAGGGTCTTGATCAATGTGCAATGCAGAAAACTCATCGACGGATTGAAGAAATTTTTCGATTTCAAGATCGTCTTCGAATACCTTCCAATGCTTTACATTGTCCGGGATGGATGGCCTATATCTTATCTCGACCCCACATTTGGTCCTCAATGGTAGAGGGATTCTGAACAGACTAGCTGAGACAACTAAGGAATCGTCTAAATTATTATTCTCCCTTGGGACAAAAGAAATGTTGAAAGCCGAGAAGAAATTATCAATCAGGTCCCATACCTCGTTTCTGTAACTTCTGAGCCGAGGATGCTTGGCTCGATAAACATTTCTGACCTGTTGGATTATCAATTCAGCATCTCCGAACACTGCCATCTCCCTTATTCCCATTTCTTTTGCAGCCCTCATACCCAGAACAAGAGCTTCGTACTCTGTTACATTGTTGGTGGTTTCAAATTCCAGCTTGTATGACAGGGACATGGTCTCTTGACAAGGCGATATGAAAACTACTCTAGCACCAGCGCCTATACTGGAAGAAGCTCCGTCAAAGAACATCTTCCAAACAAAGGTGGTCGAAGGAGGTCTCTCCTGATTAAGAATGGGCTACTTTCTGATCTGTAAAGGGGCATAAGGAGTTTCAGTGATTTGCAACAAAATAGACCCCAAATCAGTGTCAAGTGCAAATATGGGATGATTAGTGGGGTTTGCTTCATCACTGACAATATAGGCTAGTTGAGCTTCTATGTACAACCTCCTGTGTTCCCCTCCAAAGACTGGAATGGTGGCATATGTGAGATCCATCTGTAATGTTCCTCCAAGTATTTTAATCCAAGACCTAGACAACAACATGCCAAACTTGGGGGGAACATCATCTACCGCAATGTCCATGACCACACTCTTCATTGGGATTTGAAATAAAGAGACCACCAAGTCTTTGATGACTCCAAGACATTGCACCTTCCTTGAATCAAAAGAGTACAAATCATGATAAGCCTTTGTCACTTCTAGTCCCAACTCTTCCATGACTATTTTGGGCATAAAATTGTGGGAAGCTCATGAATCCATGAGGCAATTATGCAACACTTTATCATGTATGTTCAGGGAGGTGTAGAAGGGAGGGGATGAATCATCTCTGTCTTCCACCTGGGACCTAGGATGACTACTGGCTTTTCATCTTGAAGGTTCACTGAGTTAGAGGAAGGTTGGGGGAACTCAGATTGTAGCAGTTTGGAGAGGGACCTTTTGAATTCCTCATTTTTAACTAGCTCTGAGAGGGGGACGAGAATTCTGATCTTTTGGATTTCATGCTCAAAATTAAAGGAGGAAGTAGGCTTAGGAGCTCCCCTTACCTCAGAGACAAGTTCTTTGAGTGCTGGCGAAGTATTCTGAATTTTCTTTTCTTTAGTAGTAATTGTTGCAGATTTAGTAGGCCTTTCTGCTATGAGGGGCTGATCTTGGCTGTCGAGATTTCCTTCTTTCTTCTTTGACCTAAGAGGATATCTGTTAGGGGTGTTGTTGGCCTTTTCTCCTTTACCTAACTCATTGATTTGAATGTTCATAAGGGATTCTTCATATGCAGACTGAGTCAAATGGGGAAAAGGGGAAGTTTCTTCAATACAGTGAATTTCAGGGTCAAGCTCATCTATCTCCTCCCCTTCCTCATGAGTAACTAGGTTATTTTGGAGAGGGGTTTGAATCCTTGGATCTTCTTTGTCTTTCCCCCTCTATTCCCTTGGGAAATCCTGAGGCACATTGTTATTAGGTCTCTTGAAACCTCTATTATCAACATTCTGGGGATTTTTGTACATGGGCTTCCCTTCTAACTCCCACCTTTCCATCCTAGCCGAAAGCGATTTTAGCATTCTAGTTACCTCATTCGACTGCAGGGAAAGGGGAGAGGAATGGGATGGGGAGGCTTCAGGTATTTTCCTAGATATATCTCTATCAACCTTATCCCTGAGTCGGTCAACAACTAGTATGTTAGATTCTACTTCCACGACCATATCCTGTATGTGAGCCAGAGTAGTGGCTCTTCTCTCCTTCAACAGTAGGCATAAATCGGGATCAAAAGCGCTAGCATAAGTGATCTTAGCAGAGGCTTATGAGGGATTTATCTCAGCGGGGATTTTATTATACATTTTATTGAATCTCTTAGAGAAGTCAGAGACAAACTCTCCCTCTTTTCTCTTCAAGGACCCGAACTCTGTCATGTAATACATGAGGTCTTTTTTGTCTCCCCATTGTCTCAGAAAGGCGTTATCCAAAGCCTCAATCCCATCTATAGATCCAGGAGGTAGGGCTCTAAACCATTTCCTAGCTTCGCCTTCAAGGCTATGAACACAAATTCTCATCCATACATCTGCATGCATGATAACATGATCATCTGTGAAGCTGTAAAAGGCTTCCAGGTGTTCTTCTGCAGCTATATCCCCTTCGCCTGTGATTTTGGGTAGCTGCTTAAGGTATCCATCTGTTGGAAGGGCATTGAGAGGCTGTGGTAACACAAGGGGAGCATACCTAATAGCTATTATGGCCTCCATTATGGTCATGGGGGGATTAACTCCTGCCATGGGAATATTAGGTGGAGGAGAACTTGAAGGAGAAGGGGTGTGAACAGGGGATATCGGAAATGAGCTTCCTGGAGGAAAGGGAAACAATGGGGAATACAGAGAGATAGTTAAGGGACATGAATGGGTAGACGCTTCTCTCTGTGTAGTAATAGTAACAAGGGGAGGGGTGGTGAAATCTTCTGCGGTCCGAGGTCTGCGCCAAGGTATAGCTTCGGGGGAGAGGGGAGTGACAAGGATTTATCCTTCTAATGCTAGACTAGAAGGGGAAAACTTAGCAGGAACACTCCCGAAATTCAGGAAACGAGAAACCTCAGAAACAGGTTTGCTAGGAAGCTGAGAAGAATAAAATGGAGATTCTATGGAAAGAAGTGGCGAATTACTTGGTTTAGCGGCGAAGTTTTCTCCTAGAGAGGCATTTCCTTTCCTGATAATCACCTCCGGATCCACTTCAGGCTTGGCTAGAGGCAGCTGAGGATGGGACCGTGTGTGTATGCCGCTGGAAGCCACAACTAATCACAACAGGTTCGCTGCAGTGGAGTCATCACAATGGAGTCGCCAGGTGCACAGTAGAAATCTTCAAGGGCTCTGATGCCTGATGCACCTTCAGAATCAGAAGCTCAATGTCGTTCAATCCCGGGGGATATTTTCAACTTCATCCTCGACAACGGTGCCAGAAATGTTGGTGACGGAAGTCACTCCTGGATTGTAGCAGGAGCAGAGCTCGACGCCCATCAGTTTATGTCATGTTTTGTTTATAAAGGGGTGATCAGATGGAAGTAAACTCGGAACAGTATCATTCTAACTCAGAAAACTGGGCTGGAACAATAGTGACACATGAGGTCTTGACGTAACTTAAGCCAATAATAATGATAGTGGTGAGTAAGTGGGGAAGAGAAAGGGGAAATAAAGTCTGCTGTGGACGTCAGGTCTTCCAGCAGCCTTCACAAAAGAGGAAAAGTCTCGGCTATGAGATCTTCTCAGAGCCGAACAACTTCAAAATGAACCCAAGAAGATTGCAGAACTGATAAAATCAAACCTACATAATATAGCAATGCAACATCCGACTGGATCATTCATGCCCGGGATCTTAAATTCAGAGAAAAAAGGAAAAGAAGAAGTTGGCTACCATTAAACAAGAAGTCTCAAATGTTCTTCTATAACCAGAGAACCAGAGGTTGGATTAAAGCTTTACAATTGGGAGTTATGCTCTACCATCGATAGATTACAAAATGGCAAAATTGCCTACATATACACAAAGAAAAATGACAATAGGGAAACTGAGATATTGTATTAAAAACATTGTGTCTGCATGTCCATTGACAATATGCACATGCAGTCTCTGAACAATTGTGCACTTATGACAGACGCAATCAGACTCCTGATAGTCCTGTGGATAAACTGACATGCTTTTAATTCGTCGTCGGACTTTCCATTTATGGTGGAGACGATGTCTAACCACCACCAACTACCTCAATAACTGCTTCCTTGGGATTGAGAACAACCCGACCAACTCTGCACTTTTGAGGCGTAGAGGTCTTCTCGCTCTGCCACCTGGATCGGATGAACGGCCTGGAAGATAAGTCATGGAGGCCAGTGCGAAGGCTGGGGTGCATAATTGGAAATCGTGGAAGGGCGGAAGTGACATGGAACACAGGGCTCAAGTGGATAAGGAGTAGAGACGACCATACAGATGGGGGCGACTGAGAGAGAAAGAGAGACACATGGCAGGAGGTGAGTGGGTGATGAGATAGAGAGGGGCCATGTGGATGGGGGGAGGAGGGCTGTGGTGCCTGATGACGAGGCGAAGTGCCATGGGAAAATGACGGGGAAGCCGCAAGGCGGCGAGCCTGAAGGAAGGAGGAAAGATGAGTTGGAAGATGAGGGGGGAGAACACCTGGCAGGAGGTGACAGGTGGAAACGAGGAAAAAGGGGAAAAGGATGGGCCAGGATGGTGCTGAATGGAAGACGTACGGCAGAAGGTGGAGGGTATTGGAGATGGGACAATTTGGGGTCCGTCGAGAGCCGCCAATTCCGGACCTCCCCCCCCCCCCTTGTTAAAGGTAGAATGGCAAGGGGGATCCAGAATCCAACCTTGACCGCAGATATGGGCGCTCTAATCCAAGCCGTTGAGAGATGCGCGACCAATTCCGGACCCCCCCCCAGCTTAAAGGTAGAATGGCAAGGGGCGTCTGGAAACCAATCTTGATTGCAGATATGGGCGCGCAGATTCTGGCTGCCCAGATTTGCTCAGCGCTTATGCAAATGTGCAATTGCACCCTAACTTAGGATAAGTGGGTTTTTACTCCGCTGCTTGCCCTCTTTTCGCCAATGGGGGGTGCCTTTTAGGAAAAATAACCCTTCTTACATGTTTAGGTGCTAACATAGTGGAAATAATTTGGCCCAGATGAGGCTACGTGGGAAATGGAGGATGCCATGAGACATGCATATCCATTTTTATTCACTTTTGTATATACAAAGCATGTTGACAGGTAGAACATCGAGGATGATGTTCCTTTAAGGGGGAAGAAATTGTAACACCCTGTTTCCCCCAGTTTGTAAATATAACTATAATGGCCAAGAGACTATGAAAAAATCAATATGTGTGAATGTTTGATTCGATGGACCTTTGTATAAAAGTTCAATGCATGTAAATTCTATTATTTACTAGAAAAATGGATAAGTGTTGCATGACTGCTGGAAGGAGGGGGTGTACTAAGAAAGACCATGAATGTTATGAAAAGAGATGGTGAAGGGGACCAGGAATGGTTGCGTTAACCTTCACCAAGCCAGTACCTTACTGGATTTAATTGTTCAGGACTAGAACAGTCGTCTGACCCAGAAATGAATTACAGTCAGGTTGGTAGGTGGGAAGACCTCCTCAAGAATTAATGAGGGGATGGGGCAGAGCACCCATCTGTAAGGCTTCCAGACCTGACCATGGGCTAGGAATTTGGGCCACACACAACCTTTTTGAAAGAGGCAAGAAAGGAAGGTGTGGTGGGTAGAGAAAGACCTGCAAAGAGTGCAGAGACGAGAGTTTTTTAAGCTCTCGGGTTCAAGGAAGAATAAGAGAGAAAAAAATAAGTGTTATAGTCACAGGGAGATGGATAGCGGGGTTATGATATGAGATAATGAATGGGGTTGGTCCTCCTTGCTTGGTATCATGTAAACCATTGCCAATATCCTGCGGGAGGAGGAGAGTAACCTTTGTCCCTACTGTCGCTGAGCCGAAAGAAAGGATCTTATCGCAGAGCATCGCGGTCTAGCTCGGGGGTGGCCAGTCATAAATCCATCAAGAGTGACTGAGCCTATGGTTGGGTGGAAACGAGCACCCCTTTCAATAGTTGCTTCACGTTATCTGGTTCTGATAAGTATTTTCCCTGATTTATGTGTTGAACTTGAATAATGGATGAGTGATTGGATTTATACATAGGTGTATTTATAAATGTTTTCTATGTGGAATGGTTACGATATGTATATGCCTCCTTCTCCTTGTAAACTTGCACTTTCGACCAATAGTCTGTATGCCCAACTTAGCTCTTGAGGCTTCCTGGGACACGAACTTATACGACGGTCGAGATAAGAGATATTGTGATGACCTGAACTTGTTCGTCTGAAGAGGATGCCTCTTCCAGACCCCTTGTCGTGCGACCGGAATTCCAGACCCAAGTCCTTAACCATTTCATGGTAAAATCTCAGGAAGGATAGCGAAGTGGAAGCCTTAAAAAGGGGAGGTCCCTTCGGTTGGAAGAAAATAGGACGAGATCCATTCAAAAGGACCCATATGACCAATACCCAGGAACCTTAGGCTAAGCCTAAGCAAGCTATGTTCCCTTGGCTTCAGAGCTCCGGAAGTCCAGGACTTCAGAGTATGACCGACATCACCAACCTTATATTGGTCGAAGGTAACCAAGATACTCGATTTCTCATAAGGTTGGCCAACATTAGGCGGTTCCACAAGTGGTTAGGTGGACCGACCTTACCAACTAGACCAGGATGTGAAACCCCAAAGGTTGGAGCCATGAAGGACCCAGAACCGTAGATCGAGGGATCCTTTCCTAGTCGTCGATATATCGGGGACGTGTTGTGCTAGCCCCTTTAATTTGAAGATTGGGAACTTCGGGAGGTGAGAGGAGTTTGCATAGAAATACTCTCGAATGTTGAATCCCCGAGGTAACCAGAGCCGTAGATCTATAAGTCTACATGACCAGATCTCGACCATTAGATTTGAGGAATGTAGAAGCCCGTCAATCCGGGGTGGCGTGGTGTAGTGATGCAACCTTGGGTGACATGTACCCCAGCTTGACATGCCATGTGTCACTCGGATTCATGTATATCACGCACCCTATAGGCCCATTGGAATGTAACATGTGTAACCCTGACCCCTCCTACGTGTCAGTTCTTGATATGTGTCCACCTAGCCAACATGGTTGGTGAAGTGACCGGGACTCCGAGAGTCCGGGATTTCAGAGGGTCTGGGATGTAGTATGATAGAGATACCAAATGACCCGGAGGCCACAACAACATAGTGAGATTATGGGACTTTGGAAGTTCAGAACTTTAGGTGGTCTCATGCGTAGATAGTAAAGAGGTGTGAAGCACCAGAGTGCCAAATTCCTCCACAACTGATATAGGATAAAGAGAGTAAGTCCATCCATGGGATCGGGCAGTGGTTGGTCTTCCATCATGGAGGAAGGAACTTGGAAATAGCACGAGTGGGGTGGATCCACATGGGTGCCACGTGGCCCTCAACCAACGAACGCTTGAAGAACATTGGAAAGGTGTATTCGTCGATTCTGAGCTTGGGTTTGACCATGGAGACAATGGTTAGAAAACTCTAGATGAGCAAAGTGTGGTATAAACCCCAAATGAAGGATTTGATCACTTAAGAAGAATGAAATTTGATGCCCCATCCCTAGAAATTCACTCAGGGGTTGAGTGTGTTACAACCTGTCTGAGCTACCCCAAAAGCTAACACTCCCTCTTAGCAAGGAACGTACTTATGGAAGAACCTCCTCCTGTATCAATCTTCGACCCCATCATATATGCTGCTACTGTCGTTGCTCCCTCTAAATTGGAAGCTCCCCTACAACCTCTACTACAGTTTGATATGATCTGTGATCCAAGATCCCCTTGGACCCCACTATAGGTTGTCCCAACACCCTATACACCATACCCTCCTTGATGCCAAGCCTCACTACAACATCCTAGATATTTTCTCCCTCTGAACGTATGAGTACCTGTCCATCCTTGAATGTAACTGCAAACCCCATGTCCTCCAAGATTGATACTAAGAGAAACTTCATCCCTGAGACATATATCACTCTTTCCACCTCTAGAGAACCACCTAACTCTAGCTCGAATTTGACCCATCCAACCCCCTTTACTACATGCATGGTGTCGACCTCACTGCTCGCATGCTAGTCTGAGCCCATCTCTGAAATAGTAAGGAACATCGAACTCATTCCCGTTATATGGCGAGATGATCCAACGCTACCATATTGACAACCTTCTCAAATCTAGCCTTCCAGTCATGCTATACGGACCCCTGCCCACGCTGCCAACCTTCTCAAATTTGGCCTTCTGGTCCTACTATATGGGCCCCTTCACACGCTGCCCGCAGTCTCTCGTTGTTGCCCAGGTCCTTTTCTAGGCTACCTAGAGCTTTTCTAGGCACTGCCCGACTATCTCAGCCTGCTGCCCAACATTTTTTCTCGTTGCCCAAAAAATTCTGGGTAGTCTGCCTGCTACCTGGTTGTTGCTCGGACCTCTATGGGCTACCCAGATGCCCTCTCAACTCTCTACGAACCTATTTGGCTCAGCCAACAACTTCTTATTTTTCTATGTTTCACCCTCCTACTATTGATCGTCACTTACTAGCGGCCCATTGTCCTCCTGAATTGGTGGTTGGATTTCGATGGCTGCTGGCTCAAACCAATCGATTATTATAGTCGCGATGAACTGCTTCGACGACTACTAGCTCTGGTGCCACTCTCGTCTCCTAGCTCCATGTGTCTAGGCTGCTCTGCTCACTGATGTGGCCGCCTAAAGCTCCTCACCTCCCAGCTCATGCAAATTCTCTAACTCGTGACCCTCGCACAACCTTCACTTGTTAGTAGATTACTTCGGTGGTTCCTATTCTTCACGTGAGGCTATCTACAAATTTCAGTGGCTACCAGCCTGCTCGGGTCGACTACTACCTTCGATCGCGTCCCTCCAACATGGATCTCAGTGTTTCTACAATTTCATAGCCTATGAATTGGAAACTGCTGCTACAAGCTGATGACTTTCACTGGTGGCCTTACCTCCATGTCCGCAACTTCTCTCCACGTCCACCCTTAGCTCCAGCCCGATGCTAATCCTTTCTATCGTTGGCTGCTTTTCCCGATGGCTCCATCACTTTCCCCTACACTATCCTACCTCACAATGATTTCTTTCTCGTGTTGTCTGTGACTGGCTTTCCCAGCTTCCACAGTCTCTGTCGCCCCTGCTCCAAGATCCAACCATCTGTCGCCACCAACGACCTAAACAACTGTCAGTCATTTCCTTCAATCTGTCATCGGATCATTAGAACATGCGCCCTCAACCAGTCGGTTTCTCCACCCTGCTTGGGAGGTGTCCTTTTTTCCATGCTAGCATCTTGCTCAGTGGATCCTCCTCGACGACCTTTATTTGTTTTGCCCGATCAGGACACTCGATCAACAATTTCTTTGTTGTCTATTGCACGTTCATGTGGTTCTAGCAACCTCCACTCAACCATATTTGTATTGTGAATGCAACAACAGATCTGTTGACTCTTCTGGAATTTCAACTTGTGCGACCCCTACAACAAGTTCAACAGCTTGCGCTCGGACTGTCCACCTTGGCTGCAGAATCTTCTCCCTGTGATCTTGCTACCACTCTGTGACATCCAACACTCAACACAGTTTTATGGTTGTACGATCACTGTATGATTTTTTTTTTCTTTTTTTTTTTTAATTAACCTTGATCCTATAGCACCAAAATTGGAGAAAAAATTCCCGTAGATCTATCTTCTTGCTGCTAAATCTTGTTCTCGTGTTCATGGTTTCCTCAGAGTCTCAACTCTAATACCATGTTGCTTTTACTTGTCAAACCTAACACTCAACAATTATTCCTGATAAAATCACTTTATTGAACAACTGCACAGCTAGGTTATCAACTCAAAGTTAGCGGAAGCATAAACAACAGAAACCATAACACACGCACAAAATTTTTCGGGTAAATACCCTTGGAAAACCCTTGCGGGAAAACCAGTTCTGAGTTTAATTATTATTGGAATCCCTTCCTGGGATAATGGCCCTCAAAGGATTACAATGCAGTCATAACCTATCCCACCTGGCTGCTATCTCCCTCGTTGCCCCTTTGCACACTTCCTCAACCCTTCCCACTCAGACACAAGTACACGAGAAAGACTTCCTCTTGCTCATATGCACTCATTGTGTGCTTCTCACTCTCCTTAGATCTTCTTTTATAATCCCCTAATGACTAAAACCCTAACCCTAGATCTCAATGGCCAATATTAGATCTTGCCTCTCACAATCTAATGGGCATGACTTAATCTCTCGTTGAGATGACTTAAATCACTTAAGTCACTCAACCTTACAAAAGTCACTTTAGTCATTACATAAAAGCCACTTTAATAATCTAGAGAATGTCGCTTGGACATATCCACATGTCAGACATCGCCAATGCAGAAGTACCTGTCCGAGCTACCCCAAAAGCTAACACTCCCTCTTAGTGAGGAAAGTACTTCTATAAGAATCTCCTCCCAGATCAATCTTCGACCCCATCAAATTTGTTGTTGTTGTCGCTACTCCCTCTGAACTGGAAGACCCCCCTGCAACCTCTGCTGCAGTTTGATCTGATCTGCGATCCAATATCCCCTTGGACCCCACTACAGGCTGTCCCAATACCCTATACATCATACCCTCCCTGATGCCAAGCCTCACTGCTACATCCTGGGTATCTGCTCCCTATGAACGTATGAGTACTTGTCCATCCTCGGACATAACTGCATACCCCATGTCCTCCAAGGTTGATACTAAGAGCAACTTCAATCCTGGGACATATATCTCTCCTGCCACCTCCATAGAACCACTTGACTCTAGCTGGAATTTGACCCATCCACCCCCCTTTACTACATGCGTGGTGTCGACCCCATTGCCCTCATGCTAGTCTGAGCTCGTCTATGAAACACTAAGGAACATCGACCTCATTCTCATTATATGGTGAGATGATCCAACACTTCCATCTCGACAACCTTCTCAAATTTTTCCTTCTAGACCTGCTACCCGGTCCCACTGCCCAACGCTGCTTGGGTCCTTTTATGGGTTGTCCTGAGCTTTTCTAGGAACTACCTAACTATCTCAACCTGTTTCCCAACATTTCTACTTGCTTCCTGGAAAAATCCTGAGCATTTTTCCCACTGCATGGGTGCTACCCAAACCTCTATGGGTTTTCAGATGCCCTCTCAGCTCTCTGCGACCCTATTTGGATCAGTCGGTCATTGCTACTTTTTCTACACTGCACCCTCTTATTGTCGGTCATCACTTACCAGTGGCCCGTTGTCCTACTGACTTGGCACCTGACTCTCGGTGGCTATTAGCTCGAACCAACCGGCTACTACAACATCAATGACCTGCTCCGATGGTTGCTAGCTCTGGTGCCACCAGCGTCTCCCAGCTCCATGTGGCTAGGATTCTCTGCTCACCCACGCAACCACCCAACTTAGGTGTATTCTCTAATCCGTGACCCCCGTGTAACCTTCACTTGCCAACAACTTACTTCGATGGTTCCTATTCTTCACGTGAGGTTGTTTGCAGATTTTGGCGGCTACCAACCTGCTCAGCTTGACTGCTACCTCTGTCCACGTCCCTCCAGCATGGATCTCGACGTTGCTAAAATTTTGTAGCCCGTGAATTGGCGATTGCTGCTATAGGTTGGTGGCTTTCTTTACTAACTTGCCTCCACACCCACAACTTCTCCTCCATGTCCACCCTTAGCTCTAGCTCCCTGCTAATCCTTTTCATCGTTGGTTGCTTTTCTCGACGGCTCCAGTGCTCACCCGTGCGCTATCCTACCTCACGATGATTTCTTTATCGTGTTGTCCGTGGGCGGCTTTCCCAACTTCCATAGTATGTTCCACCCTTGCTCCAAGATCTAACCTATAGTCACCATCGATGGCTTCAACAATTGTCTGTCTTTGCCTTCAATCTGTCACCAAATCACTAGGACATGGGCCCTCAACCAACCGGTGGTTCCACGCTGCTTGGCGGATGTCCCTTTTTCCACGCTGGCATCTTTCTCAGTAGATCCTCCTCAACATCCTTTCTTTGCTGCCTGATCAACACACTCAGTCGATGATTTTTTTTTTTTTTGCTGCACATCTGTGCGGTTCTAGCAACCTCCACTCAACCATTATTTACTTTGCGGTTGCAACAATATATCTGTCGGCTTTTCTGGAATTTCGACTTGTGCGACCCCTACAACAACTTCAACAACCCGTGCTTGGATTGTCCACCTTGGCTATAGAATCTTCTCCCCATGAGATACTACCACTTTGTAGCATCCAACACTCAACATAGTTGTACGGTTGTACTGCAGTGACCATATGATGACTGTACAATTTTTTTTTCTTTTTTTTTTTAATTAACCTCAATCCAAAAACACCAAACCTGGAAAAAAAATTCCCGCAGGTCTATCTTCTTGCTGCCAAATCTTGTTCTCGCATTCTTGCTTTCCTCAGAGTCTCAACTCTGATACCATGTTGATTTTACTTGTCAAACCTAGCACTCGATAATTATTCCTAATAAAATCCCTTTATTGAACAACTGCACATCTAGGTTATCAACTCAAATTTAGCGGAAGCATAAACAACAAAAACCATAACAAATGCACAAGATATTTCGAGTAAATACCCTTGGAAAAACCCTTGCGGGAAAACTAGTTCTGAGTTTTATTATTATTGGGCTCCCTTCCTGGGATAATGGTCCTCAGAGGATTACGATGTAACGATGTCCTATCCTACCTAGCTGTTATCTCCCTTGTTGCCCCTTTGTACACTTCCTCATCCCTGCCCACTCAGAGACAAGTACATGATCAAGACTCCCTCTTACTCCTATGCACTCTTTGTGTGCCTCTCACTCTCCTTAGATACGCTTTTATAATCCCATAATGACTAAAACCCTAACCCTAGATCTCAATGGCTAAGATTAGATCTTGCCTCTCACGATCTAATGGTCACGACTTAATCGCTCGTTGAGATTACTTAAATCACTTAAGTCACTCAACCTTACAAAATTCACTTTAGTCACTACATAAAAGCCACTTTAACAATCTAGATAGTGTCGCTCGACACCTCCACATGGCAGGCACCGCCAATGCGAAAGTACCTATCTGAGCTATCTATCCCAAAAGCTAACACATATAGTTTTAGAAATAATTATACCCATATGTCTTCTTTCTTGTATGATTTGGTTATATATCAAAACTTGTTCAGATTTGATAGGTGAAGTGGACACTGAATTATATTACAATTTATAGTTATACCTTCATGACTCTTGGGTGGAGGCATCTTCACTTTATGTTCCTTCTATCTCATTTTTTTTCTTTTTAGAACATGATCTCGCAACCCTGCCATTTCTTGACTCTATGTTGTTGTCTTGTGATATCCATGCCAAAAGCGAGTGGCTCTACCCCATGATAACTCCTCTTCAAACCCACCACTACTTTATGCACAAACCACGATGTCGTTTTTTGTATTAAACTTCCACAAAAGATCATATTTAAACTTCCAAATTTATAAATTTCTTTGGTCATTTGCATTCTTGGTTTCGTAAACACATTATTAGCTACGTTGTATCCAAGTAACCTCAGGTTCCCATTAGGAATTTATTAGAAAAATTGATGTTTTAACCCATAAACATTATTGAAAACAATAAAAGAACCCCAATTCCACCCAAATTTCATGTTCTAGATTCATAATATTTGTATTAAGGAAATATCACTCTTGCAACGTTCAACACAATCTGTTGTTAACAACATTTGCTCCCCAAAGAGTTAAGGATTGAGTCCTATAGGTTGGAGAACAAGAATGGTTTGATGATAAATTATTCACTAGACATGTAAAATGATTTTCCCATTTCACCCTTGAGTGTTAATGCTATCAAGGAGAGAAATTGATATACACGATACATGACATGAACATCCAACCTACAAAATTCAGAATATGATAGAGGTATAACTCAATTTCTTTTATAAACCTGAAAAATATTTTATGATTTTTTAAAACCCTTTGTAGGTTAGGGATTGCAATTTGTAATGCCATGGTTTCTGGAGAGAAAACCCCATATGTTGAAAATAAAGGTATTTCTCTCTCTATAGAATATAGCATCACATTAATAGATAAAAAGAACATAGTGTGAACATGATGTAATTGGTATTATTGTTCATAACTTTCTTTCAACTTTGTTGGATCCTTCATTTAGAAGGGTGTTTTGGTGTGTATTTTATGTCACTAGACCACTGTGACTCAAATTGTAAGCTTTTGGTGTGGACCTCCCAACTCCTAAAGCAATGACTAGAACAAGGGTGTCTTATTATCTTGGGGTCATGTTTGTGGTCTGATATTTGGCATCTAAAAAAAACCAATTCTTAATAAAGCTCTGTTTTGGCTTTTCTTTCATCAAAACTATAATATTATATTTTTTTCATAGAGCCAGTGAAACCCACAACTGAAAATGACAGTCACAGAGCTGTATCTACATATTATCTTCAATAGGAGATGCAGATTCTGTTAAAGAAGGCATAGAGTATGATGCAAAGAGTGGAGCTAACGAGGTTTCCATTTTTATTGCAATTAATAATGTTAGTGAATCCCAAGGAAAGGGAGCTAATATTAATTCCTCCAAGGAGGATAAGAATTCGAATGTTGAATCCACAACTAGCACTCAATACAGTAATGTTGTAACACATAGTCCAACTTCCGAGAAAAGGAGAGAGACCCTTATTCAACAAACTATAGGTGAAGATCTGTAATGTTCAAAGAAAGCTTTGTTTTCTATGGGAGACTCTACTTCGCTAAAAGTTGTAGATGCCATGAACAATGATTCTAAATTGAACACAAAATGAATTGGAGGTGAAGTTGAAACCCTTGTGAAAAATGATAGCATTGATCTAGGAATTGAATAGATAGAGAAGAAAATCTCTTGTCTTACACAAAATGTAGTAGAATTGGCATTCAACACAAACCACTGAAAAAAACATACCAAACGAAATTGAAAATGAAGTAAAGACTAGGAATATCCCTCAAGATTTGGAAGAAAATCAGGTCATATGGGCACAAGTTAAGAAGAATTCTTACCAAGCTAGGTTGTGCCAAAGAGGGATAAGGTTGACAGAATACTGAATTCAAAGAAAATTGATGTGTCTAAAGATGCAATAGGAGATGCATGTTCCTTTAGAAGATTTGATGGGAAGGATAGCATATCTCCATTGGTTAGACCTACTGAAAATTGCTTAGACGAGAGTGGTTTTGGCATGAATCAAGAGAAACTTCTTATACAGACTATAATCCAGTCCTTCTCAGTTGTGTTTCAACCCCATAAGTTCCTAGGCTAGATAGAACAAAGTTTCCAAAGATAATCCTACRTCCATGTTCACTTTCAAAACTAAAAGAGATTCTAGTTGTGTCAAAATAGTAATAGATCAAATTGGAAAACATCCATTTTCCAGCTCACATGGGACTGGGAATATAAAGTTGATTGATAATAGAAGTGGATCATCATTGCCTAACTCTTCTAGTATAGAGATGGATGAGATCATACAAATACTATCATTTGAAAATGAGACAAACACTATCATTTGAAAATGAGACAAACATTGTTGATCTTCAGGGTTTCTCACATATTATGGATGCTAAATTTATCCCATATAACTAAAAGAAGTGGATTCAGTTGGAGATTACTTAATATCACATGCATTTATGAGTTCTCATATTTGTATTTTTACTAAATTTTGTTTTTCATTGGTGTTCTCCACTTGGAGCAACACTTATTGTTTATCCCTATATTCCAACCAACTTTATTTTTTCCAAATTTATTTCAAACTCACAGATGGGCCAATCAAGGTGGGGTGTGGTCTTCCACAACACCAATGTGAATGCTCCTCTCCACACATGAAAACCCTTTCATAGAGGTTAGTATCCATCTCTTTATACAAGAGCAAAGTTCATTTCAACCTGTTGGGCTGGGATGAAAGCATCTGAGTAGGGGGTCAAAGTTTTGTTGGTGGGGGATGTAAATGCAAAAGAGCCATTCTTTCACTGTTTCCCATTCTTCCTCGAACATAAGTACTTTATTCCAAATTGGGACCCTGAATGTGATTCCCATAAAGGTGGTGTTCTTTTGCTCCAGTTGTGGCCTTCCCCGACTCCCCCTAACCATTATAGGTAGGCTTGGATAAGATTATTCCAGTGCTAACAGAATTCGATTCTCCAATAACAACCACTACATTTGATTTGGGACAATGGTTTCTTGCATACAATTCGGAGGGTGGGTGGCACTAAAAAAATCAAGAGTACTCTTGAAATTTGTTGTTCAACCGACATCTCTAGACCCTCGAATCAAGAGATCAGATGGAGATCTTCATATTAGGTAGATCATATTGATCTGATGCTTCCTCCATTGAGAAATCGTTGGGAGGAACCCATGTAGGATTCACTTTTTGTAATACCAGTCCCATGGAAATAGTAATTCACGTCATTCATAAAGAGAGACTTTGACCTATATAACTATCTATGACATAGATAGTTGTCAGTCTTTTATACGCAACAACCATCTCATTCTTCCCTTTCTATTGTTACAACAAGTTATTACACTATATCAATATTGATTTGAGCAAATAGCTATCTATGAATCTAGCACTTTATAGAGATCTTATTGCCTACCATATACATCTTAACAACATTTCCAAGAGAAATAGATAAATGAATGAGCAGATGAGATGAGCTCCTTGTAATGATAAAACACGATTTGGAAATAGAACGCTCTACATAGGGATAGATATAGCTCCAAGGTTGGGGAATTCAGAAGAGTTGAGAACTTTAGCTGCTTAGGAGAACCATTGCTCTATCGTCCTATGTAAACCCATTAATACACATATAATAGAGGTGGATATAACCCGAATGCCCCTGTTTGGAAAACACATCATAATCTCCAATCCATTAAAACAAAATCTTGACTTGATCGAAGCATAAATGCCTTGTTTGTCGCTCCAACCGATCGATTTCCACCATCATGGTTTGCCCTAGTCCAACCAATATTCTTTGGGGATGAGGAGTTCTTATATCGGAGTTTTGCAGTTTCCTACCCGCCCGCCTCTTAAATAAGAAGAAATAGGGGTGGATTTAGCTGCTTCATAACCCGACTCGAGGAAATTTCTCGGATAGGATACATTGAATGTTGGGCGCTTTCTCACAAGTAACTACTTTCTAATAAGAGGCTGAATCGAGGAGAAAAATTTCTCGATTGACCTTGGAAAATCAAGGAGCTGGTTCTTTTAATTGGCAACATGAAGGGACGAAATCAAATCCTTTATCGGAGTTGCTGTAATATCTAACTGAATCCATTACAGCCTGTTTGCATGGGAGAACGTTAAATGAAATCGTCTTTTTCATCCTTGATCCCTCTTCTTCGACATATTAGAAACGAGGCTCTCAACCTAGCTATGGGATCGCGTTCGACCTCCAACCCAACTCCACATTTAGGTCATAAGTTGATTCTAGGGGAAGAGGGAGAAGGAAAAGATGAGACACATTCCTCTCTTTTCCTTTTTTCTTTCCTCTATTCCTTTCTTCTCTCCCTTTACTGATACCAATATCAACAAGAGTAGGGAATTGCTACCACACTATTGTTCTCTTCTCTAGCCTTAACTTGAAATCAGATTTAATTGAACTTGCATATGTTCAATCTTGAATAGAATCTATCCTTGCCTTTCTGATTGTTGCACCACGTTAACCAAAAACTCCTACTTGCTCTTTTTCCTCTTGGATCGATCAAGTTGAGGTTGATTTGAAACTTACACCATTTAGGAAATTCTCCTTATTTCCATTCAAATGGAAATCCACCTTCCTTGTCTTCAGTTTCCTCAACCCTATTGAAATAACCACAAAGAATCCAACGTCTAGAGGTCTTGTCTGCCCCCCTTTGAATAAGTAATAAGTAGCAATGATTTTTTTTTCAAGTAGGACTCAACGACTAGTTCCACACATCTTTCCTCTCCTTATACAATTAGAAGCATAGATGGAGACAATACCATAAGGATGGATGCCTTGCTTAAGCTCTGCCCACACAACTCTTGCACCCTGACCCTACTATTTGATCTTGAAGTCTCTCATTCAGTAGCAAAACAACTCCTCCTTTGCCTTCAATGTTTTGAGGTTATTATTATAGATGTAAAATTTAAATGACAAAATCAGCTAGTAAATAGTTTTGTCATACACTTAGCAACCTAGAGATAACTGTCTTCTATGAACTCTGAAATGTCTAAACCCACATTCAGAAATTACCATAAGTAGAAATACACATTGCTAAGTAATTTTGCAGTGGAATAAACACAATGAACAACAACCATTCAACGCAGAAAAACGCAGAAATTTAGGCAATGCTAGGGAAAACCCCAATTCGGGGAAACCCAATGAGAAAGAAAGAGATTTATTATTCAGCTTCAGAAAAGTACATATCAGCAGCAATAAATATCAGTTCCAACAAGAGAAATCCATTTACAACACACTAAAACAACCCCCAAAATTTCTGCCTCGAAAAACATGCTAAGTCCGTACTGTTGTATGGCCTGCCTAGAAATCTACACCTTGAAAAGTGTGCCCATAGTCTACTATACAGACTGTCCTGTACGACCCAACAACAAGAAAAATACTCAAACCATCATTGAAAACTGTGCCAATGCGGCCTCAATTTTCATGCCCTCTTTCCCTTGCTGTATGGACTGTACGGACTATACAGATCTGTACAATATAGCCTCCAATAACAAAAAAATAACTCAGCACTCAAACATAAATGTTCCCTTGGGATTTGTGCCCAATATCTCTTTGAAAATGCACCCTCTTTGCTGCCCTAACTTCCCTCTCTCAAGCTTATTCAAAAATCTCAATCTCCTCCTCAATGTGTCTTGCACACTACCCAATGCATTCTCCTATAATCTGAAAGTGACCCTTCACCTTCTCCAACCCTTGATCTAATAGCCAAGATCTAATCTTGCCTTTACAAGATCAAGGGTCATGATTCGTTCCCTCCAAAATAAATCACTTAAAATATTAAAGTACATTTCCACTTTATAACATAAGTGCACTTTATGAAATAAAGTCACTTTAATATTACAAGGTACACTTCATTAAAAAGTCACTTTAATAAAAGAACCACTTTATCACAACTTTATAAAAACCCATTACAAAGTCAATTATCTAGTAGTGTAGGTACAAGGTTACTTATACAAGACACACATGCAGAGTACCTCTCGAGTTAAAAGGCTAACAATAGACCCCGGCCATATGAAGTCCAGTGTGGTCTATAACTTCAAACCAATGATTTGAACCTCTTGCAAACAAAGCACATCCAATTCATTACTACTAAAAGGCCTCACAATCTCTTTTCTATCAGGAGATAACCCCTATCTCACTTGCTAGATTCACTTCTTATGATGATACATTCTACCTACAAAATCTGGGATTTGAGAATCCCTTTCCATTTTATTGGCCCGGGGCTTGTAAGAATGCCGACTCTCCCTATATAACATGGTCTATTACTATATAACAAGTTCCTTCCTCTTCTGAATTGACTTCGCTGAACATGTTCTTTCCATCTATATATTCTCTTTGCAAATTTGGCTACTCAAGGGAAAATATCCAAGCAAGGGTGCTTCACTGACAAGAGGTGCTTTATGACTAGATTCCCACGGTGAAATAATCATTTCTAACTTTTCTAAGATGGGGTATTAATATCATTGGATGGAAAAGCTAATGTAGTTGAAGAATTTGCACCTTTTCCCTTTGAATCCATATCAAGGTCAGACACCTTCTGAAGAACATCTGACAGAGGCTTTCCTAGCTTCTAATTCTCTCCCTCTACTCTCACATCATCTTATTCTCTACCCTTAAATAACATAGGGTTAGAGTATAAAGAAGTCCCTGTATATCTCTTATCTCCTTCCACCCCTGACTTACGTTGTCTTTGTTTCCTCCACTCCATTCTAGGGCAATTTCCCTGCCCATCAGTTTTGCAAATGTGGCAAGCAAACAACCCCCCAAGCCCAACAATTGCACATCAAATGGCAGAGCTCGTTTTGAAAGTGATGGGTTGAAGGGAAAAGCTCTTATCTAGGTGTGCATAATTCTTGAAGAGGGTTTCTCGACCAGGCTAAGGCAATTGTTTCACAAACAAAAGTTATGATTATCACTATCTAACTGCATTAGCTGAGAAACAGGGAGTGCCAAGTGTTTAGGTAGGACTGCCTCGCATCCATAAACAAGTGAAAAAGGGGTAGGATTTATAAACATAAATCAAATGAAAGTCTTTCAAGTCTGTCATTAAAGAATAGGAAGATGAAGTAGAGAATAAGTGAAAAACTCAAGATTGAAACCCCTCCAATTCCTCTTGTTCAAAACCAAGAGGAAGAAAAAAAAGGTTTTGGTGGTTTGAATGCAAAGAAGAAATGAAAAGTACTTCCTTCATTCAAACTTGCCCAAGAGTCAAATACGAGTCTCTCTAACCAAATCTTTATCAATGAAATCGGAAAAATGGGCCCTATTACAACATAATGCACATTCACATCATGTTTTCGAGGTTAAGAAGAAGGCGATGCATCTTCATGGGGTCCACCGAAACCATTTTAATGAAATTATTTTAGCCAAGGTTAAAGAAGGGGGCACCCCACACTCCACACAGTTGGACATTCATGTCATATTTCAGCTAGGATTAGAGAAAAGAGGGGGGCACCCCTCTCGGACCCCACACAAGCATCGTGTGATTGGCTTCATTTAGAAAGGAGGGCGCATAAATGATTTGACTCATATTTTATTTTGTAATGTAATAAGTGTAAAAGAAAGGGGGGCGCTTCAAGGGCCCACCAAACATATGTATTACTCGGCTATAGAAAGGAGGAAGCGCTCTTCAAATGGGGCCAACTTTAGAGGAAGTTGTGCGCCCTTCTCTCATTTTTGACCTAGCTGTTGGGCTATGTGGATATTTAAGTCATCTTTTGTACA
>ML782784.1:6874-18108 GCA_009831015.1 Picea engelmannii
GAGAATGGGTCATTATCGCATCCTAGGATATTAGCAACCGGCGAACTCTCTTCAAAAGTAAGTTTTCTGGGAAGAGATGAAAGTCACTTTTCTCAGGAGAAAGTTCTTATGAGGATCCTGAGTACACCATCATCAATACACCATCAAGATTGACCAAAATCATGGGTAACAGAATGCCCCCCAAAGTATGAGGCCAGAATCAGTGACAGCCGAAAGACTTTGTAAACTGCATGTGTGTGTCGGAAACTAGGAGCACACTTAATCGAAAACTTGCAAACAACCAAGCATTTGCATAATATCATATATATTAATTCTGAGGTAGGCATTCTCATACTCAGATCATAGACGGATGACATCATAAACATAGGTCATGGCCACCAATCATACACTGTGGATCCATGCCGTCAAAATATAGCATAGCCACCAGGAATACACTGTGGATCTATGCGAGAAAATTCAAAATGAGACAACATAGCCACGAGACATACAAAGTGGATCTATATGTCGCAAATTATACATACTCCACCGCAACATGGACAAAGAGATGATATCCAGGGTCTTCAATCTCGTCGCCCAAAAGTACGAATCTAACCATGTGATTACATGTGTTGAAGTTGAACATGGAAGAAACCACTTGATTACCGGTCATTGATGAAACCGTTAACAAGTGCGAGGGAAATCACCATTAATGTCAATGACTCCCAAGGTACTCTAGTACAATCCATCGAGTGTGAATGAATGAGTTGAGGTCGAAAATCCGACAAAATCTTTCGATCAGGGGTCAATGATGTAAACCCACTGTCAAAAGCGAGGAAACCTACCATTGAGGCATGCAGGTTCCAAGGTACCAAAGAATTTCTAAGTCTTGTTTCCAGATAATGAGCTGAAGTCGACGAAACAAAACTCGTCATAGGAGGGCCTTGATGTATCCCCCATCAATGACACGAAATGAGTAACATATTTTGAAGGTGAAACAGAGTATGATGTAAATTGGACTGGACACAGGGAAGGCTGACACGGAGAGAATGGACAACTGTAGATGGCTGACTCAATAGAGGTTTCAGATGAACTTCTCTTGAACATATGAATGACACGACCAATGATTTGGCAGCATTGACTCAGAGACGACACAGTGTATGACCTTGTAGCAAATCGAATGAGAGACAAATGGATTTCTCAAACCGGCTTCAAATAATGAATAGGGGGTGTCATGTTCAAGAGTGACACTTACTGCCAATCAATATGAAGATGAAAACATATCCTTTTCCCAAATTTTCCCCCACCATTTCTGGCGAGTACCTATTTATTTTTACACAAGCTTGAGAAGGATAACATATGTTTATTGATATAAGCTTATCCTTCGGAGTATGTTTAACGAACCCTAGGAAATAGTGGTTCGGCCCCATGACGGGTCTGTCGATTTTTGTTTAACGAGTCCAAAGATAGAAAACTCGAAGGTTTTTCATGATTATAGAGTCTAGAAAAACACTTAAAAGAGAACTCTCTCAGTTCCTTTTTTGTAAAATAGTCTAATGAGACCGAAAAAGAGATAAATTACCGCCCACCAAACGCTTTCTTCAAATACTTTATCGAGCGTGAAAATAGCAAGGTCGCTCAGCTATCTTTTCATGTTTAGAGAGTCTGAAAAGAGCTTAAAGAGGACTCCAGGGGGGTTCCTTTTTCGTATAACCTTGTTGAGCTCGAAAAAGTGATAAAAGTATGCTCGATCGCATTCTCATGTATTTTCGAGCGTGAGAACGGACAAAGACCAAGCTCGAGGTTTTATACAAAAATCATAAAAAACAATCAAAACATGCGATGAAGAAGAAAAAATATGTCTGCATCCCTGTATATGAACATCGAAGTCGTTACGCCTGCAAAAGTTACACTCAAAAGGGCATTAGGGATTAGGTTTTAATAAATAAATAATTATAAAAATTCAATGACATGGTAAAAGTAAATATAAAGAAGTAAAAACTCTTTTTACCATATCATTTTAACTTTACCACTATTTGAGCCCAAAAACCCTTCTTTTACCCTCGAAATTCGGCGTCAGATTGCGGGAGTTACGAGCATCCATTCGACGAACCGTCAGCAGTAGTGAGGTAGGCTCTTTGTTGGTGTCCTTATTTCTCGAGAGGGTTCCATTATTGAGGCAGCAGGTTGAGTGGGATTTACTGGCCCCAACAGATCCAAGAATGTTGAGATGGTGTCAGCTCATGGCCCGACATGTAGCGGGACCAATTATCAAATATGATGATACCTTCTTCAACTGGTTGAGACCACAGATGCTGATGGTCGACGATTATGCTTATGCCGAGTTGTATTTCTGAGGAGATCCGGACTTAGTCCTGCCCGAGGGTGCTCAGTGGGGGGAACTTGGTAAGAAGTACACATTTTTTTTCTTTTTAAATGTTTTTGTGAATTTTATTATATGCAAATATTTTTTATATGTTCATCCAAAGACCTAAAAACAAAATTCGTTTTTGATGACACAGATGTGGGGCCTTACTGACCTCCTGGTACTTCTCCTATTCAGCGGTGAGGAGAGGTGGCGCCAGTGCTACGATGGGACACCGAGGATTATGAAGCGGTGGAACAAAACCTAGAGGGTTTGACAGCAGATATTCCAGACATGCCTCTTGGAGAGGTTCAACGACGTTATCAGCGTCATACAATAGGAGTGTCAGAGTCCATTGGTTGACTGCTTCGTAGGGTTGTCTAGGCAGTCGTGTGTTACCGTGAATGTCATCCATGACGTCACTTTGTAGAAGCTATGAGCTTCAGATTTTGACATTTTGGTCTTCGGACAGAAATTTTTTGTAAAAACTCTTTTAATCGTTATATATACATACGGCTTCTACCGGTTTATCTTGTGTTGTGTGAAAATGGATGTGATTGATTTATAAATGATCCAAATGTCTATCTAATACATAGTTAGCCAATGCATCAGTTAATGTATTTAGACATCTAGGAATATGTTGATATTCAATATAATCAAAATATCGTTCCAAGAGGCAAATTCACAAATACACCCGTAACAAAGTAGGACTTCGAATAGTATAGACATTACTTAATTGTAGTACTACAAGCTATGAATCGAGTCGCACAACCAAATGACGGATTCCGAGCGAGATAGCATCAATCAACAATTCGATAATGGCGCTATACTCTACAATATTGTTGGTCGCACGGCCGAGACACACACCTCGTAAGGAGACAAGTTCGTTTGTATGGGCGTAAATTGCCCATGCAGCAAAAGCAAGGTTTTGATTACTACGGCTAGCGCCATCAGCGAAGCCAATATAGGGTAGTGAAGACTCTGACATCTGGAAATCAAACACAACGTCACATAAGGGTAGAGACCAGATAACGACGAAAGCAAGCTATAGTAACACACAAGAAGTATGATACAATAAAAATACAAGTACTCGTGCACAAGTGATTTTATGCATAGTACTTCTTCAAGTACAACCCATTCCTGGGTTCACTCAAAACGATACCATCGTAATCTACTAACTCATAAGCCCCTTTTTCCAACACTCGTCTAACGATATAAGGACCTCGCCACATGGCTTCGAATTTTCCATCTCCTATCATATCTCGATCTTGTTCATAGAGGAGAACGAGATCTCCTTTGGAGAAAACGCGAGGCTTGACATGTTTATCGTATTGGGCCTTGACACATTTTTTCTGAGCTTCTATGACTAGGGTAGCATCGCGTCGAGTTTTATCTGATCGCATAAGATACAATAGACGTTTTTCCTCAGCAGAAGTGTTTGGTAGGAGTTCAACAGCTAGTTTTAAAGAGGGTATCTCGCATTCAATCGGGAGAATGGCTTCCAAACCATAGACTAACCGGAAAGGTGTAAACCTAGTAGTGGACTTGACGGATGTTCGGTAAGCTCACAATGCCGAAAACAACATTGTGTGCCAACTTGTTTTGTGAATCCCTATCATTCATCGGAGCATAGTTATGAGAACTTTGTTAATTGCTTCGACTTGGCCGTTGGCTTGTGGGTAATAGGGCATTGAGTTTTCATGGAGAAGACCCAAGTTTTCAGTAAGTTCGGACATCATGAAGTTTCTAAAGTGGCTACCATGATCAGTGACGATAGCCTGGGGAACACCAAAACGAGCTATGATGTGATTAAAAATGAATAATGTTGTGGTCTTTCCAGTGTTGTCAAATGTCGGCATCGCCTCGGCCCATTTTGTAAAGTAATCTACAGCTACAATAATGTATCCATGCCCCCCGGCCAAGTGAGGGTGACATGTCATGAAATCGATGCCCCATTTCGCAAAGGGACCAATGGAGACCACAGGGTGAAGAGGAGCGAGATGTGACTGTATCTTGTTATTATAGGTCTGGCAAGCATGGCATTTTTGAACGAAGATTATGCAGTCGTTAAATAAAGAAGGCCAAAAATACCCTGCTCGTAAGATCTTCTGGGCAGTAGCATACCCAGACATATGACCACCACATGCTCTAGAATGGCATTCATTCAGAGCTTTCTCGGCTTCGTCGAATGTGAGGCAGCGTCGAAAAACGGAGTCAATCCCCCGACGATAAAGAGTATCCCCGTGGATAATATATTGACGGGCTTGGTAGCATATTCGACGTCGGTCAGTACTAGACAAAGTTGGCCGGAAAGTCTAGGTTTGGATATATATGATGATATCGCCATACCAAAGATCATCAATGTTGATGAGGAAAAGGGATTCATCGGGTAATGAATCAGCTGCTACATTTTTCGTTTCAGAATAGGGAAAGTCGCATATCAACTCAACAACCACTAAGGACTTCTTGGACTTGGCGCGTTCGAATTCCAAGTCAAACTCCTGGAGTATCACAATCCATTTGGAGTATTTTCCCCCTAGCAATTGACGTGTGAGAATGTGTTGCATAGGGTTGCAGTTAGAAATCACTGTAGTCTTGCGCGAGAGGATATAGTGCCGGAAGCATTGGACGGCTTGAACGGCAGCCAAGGCTAGTTTTTCGACATGTAAATACTTGATTTCGGTAGGTGTTAGACTTCGACTCAAGTAGTAGATAACATGTTCATCGTTAGCATCATCCTCTTGGACGAGAACCATACCAATGGTGTAGTCTCAGGCAACAAGGTAGAGGAAATAATCGCGACTGTAATCAAGGGGAAAGAGAAGCGGAGCATGTGTTAGGGACAATTTCAAGGCTTTGAAAGCGTTGTTGGCGATGGTATCCCATATGAACTCAGACCCCTTTTTTAGGAGCCGCGTAAATCCATGAGTTATCTCGACATAATTTGGAATAAAACGACGAAGAAAATTTGCTTTCCTCTGCAAACTTTGTAACTGGCGAAGTGTAGAAGGAGGAGGGAGATTAAGGATCGCCTCAACCTTTAAAGGATCCACCCTGATCCCTTGACGTGAAACAATAAAACCTAGAAGTCGGTCGGATTCCACGCAGAAAACGCACTTATGAGGATTCAAATGTATACGGTAGAACCGACAGCGGACGAAAATGGCTCGGAAGTGGGTTGGATGATCGACTCAGCACATTGAGTGAGCGGGTAAATCGTCCAGATATGGTTGAACGATGTGCTTGATATCATGGAAACCATAAGACATAGCACGTTGAAAAGTGGCGCCAGCATTCTTAAGACCGAAAGGGAGTTTTCGATAGGCAAAAGTGCCCCAAGGACAAATAAAAGCAGTCTTATGTTGATCCTCGGGAACAATGTTGATTTGATTATACCTAGAGAAACCATCCATCAGAAAGAAGATTTCACTTCCAGCACAATCGTCGACAATCTGATTGACGAAGGGGGTAGGAAAGTTGTCTTTGAGACAAGATTTGTTGATATCCCTATAATCAACGCATACACGAATTGTGCCCTATTTCTTATCGATCGGGACAAGATTGGAAACCCAGTCAGTGAGAGCCACTGAGTAAATAAAGACAGCTTTGAGAAGTTTCTCGACTTCGAGCTTGATAGCAGTCGCTTTACATGGGTGAACTAGACAAAGGCATTGCCAGACGGGTTTAGCGTCGGGGTATGTCTTGATCTCATGTATCACAATGTCGGGGTCGATACCTGGCATTTCTTCGTAGCTCCAGGCGAAGATGTCACGAAACTCTTTGAAAAGGGATGTGTAGGTGACGATTTCGTCAGAAGAACACGAAGCTCTGATATGGACATTTTCGACCATCTCAGGTTTGACGGATATGTCGAGGGGAATAGTGGGCGAGATATTGCTTAAGTTCCCTTCGGAAAACACATCGTGTGCAAACTCGGGAACGGTTGAGATGACGACAACGGTCGACGAGGTCGAGATCTGTTGGTAGTTCTCAATGGTATGTTGCTCCAGGAAGAGGATGGAACAATGATGTCCATCATCCCAAGGGGTGTCCTCCATAACAAACATGATCATCTCGTCTATGGGAAAAATGACACGGAAAGGATCTAGAGATAACTCACCAAGAGAGGGGGTAGAAGGGGTTGCCGATTGAATGGCCTGATAGGCGGATTCGACCGAACTTAACGGCATTTCATCGCCGTAACGAAGATGATCTCCAGGGTCAGGTACTATCCATGGGTCATGAGACGCAGGAATTTCGTGAATCGAGCTGGAGATCATGTTGATGGAAGCAATAGACGAGCGTGGAACATCGGGCGGTGGAATGGAGAAAGTACCCATTAACGAAGAGTCTTTTAGAAGGCCTACACCGACGTTCTCATAACCCGGTGGGGTTTTAGCGATGAACGGTACATTTCCATTACGGGTATCGGAATTAAAGAAGGCTAATTGGTCGACGGTGACTACCTTCCCTTGATGTGGGAAACGTACCACACGAAAAAGGGTCGACGCAACTACGTGCATGGAATCGATCCAGCTGCGGCCAAGCAGAAGATTGTAATCAAGGGGAGCGTCAAAGACTTCCACTTCGACTTGGACCGTTTTTCCTTCAAACGTGATGGGCAACGAAGGAAGGACGTCGTAGGGATTAAAACCAGAGTCGTTGAAGGCTTTAAGAGTGTTCTGGTATTCATTCAAAGAGGGAGAGCCAATGGCTTTCCAACAAGTAAGAGACATAACACACGTCGAGGCCCCCTCGTTGATAACGGTTCGGCAAATGTTTTTGTCAGAGACAATCACTTGGATCTGGAACGCGAGTTGAGGGGGTAACCTTGGAATGTGATCTTCCAAGTCAAAAATTATTAAATAAGTATCCGTCGGGTCAATTCCACCGATATCTTTCAACAGTGCCTTTCATTGTGCGGGACAACTTTGAAGGACTTCGAGGGCTAACATCGCAGAAGGTGCTTGGGCCAGATCTTCAACAATGTTGTAGTTCTGGGCAGCACGAGCATGAGGATTGAAAGCCGATTTCCGAACGACGCCCTTTGGGGGGGGGTCGAAGAACTGTGTCAAGGCTCGATCGTTCGAGATGAAGAGGACCGTTGGTAGGTGGAGTCGCAGGAGAGGGTTGTACCAAATAAGGAAGTAGATCATCAACCTTCTCTTTAGAGGGAGAATAATCTTTGGCTCGAGTGGTAAGTGCAATGTTGTTTTGCTTTGAATCACCAGTACACATCAATACATAGGATGTAGTAGAAGATGAGGGTTGGTCATGAATGACCAACTAGGCCTGTTGTTGAGACGGGAAGGGTTGGGACAAAACGGCCGGTGCAGATGGTTTTGGAGCTCCTTGAAGGAACTTAGTGACCTCGGTGCGTCGTGGACAATCCTTCGTGTAGTGATCATCACCACAGATAAGACAAGGGTATCGAGGTTTGCGCTTATCCCGATCATCAACAGGTGTAGTTTTGGTTCGCTCTGCTTGAGAAGTATTTTTGTCCTCCTTATTCTTACCCCTTCCCTTTTTGGATTTGTTTTTACCGGCTGGGGTAGATTGAACTGCATTTACCTCAGAAGTCTTGCCGATGGGAGGGGCAGGAGACAGAGCATTTTGAACATTAGAAGAATCAGATTTGGGGTTGGTGCTTGAGGCGGAATGTGGTTGGGCCTAGAAAGTACCAATCACACCGTCGGCTGCATGAGAAGTAGCTGGAGTAGTTGAAGTGGTGGAAGTGGAAGGACGAGGTAAGTCAGGTAGTAAGTCGTAAAGTGTACCCGTTTGTGAATAAACGAGGTCAAGGTATTGAGCACAACTTATGGCTTGCTCTTCCATGACTACTCCACCCATAGCGATGTCACGACCGATGTTGTTCACAAATGATTTGGTGAACCACTCTGCCAGCAATTGATCGGGGAGTTCGAGTTTCATGAGATGTCGTCTCCGTCGCCACTCATGAATGTGATCAGATATATGAGTGGCTTTGTTTTGTTTGAAAGAACTCAAAATCTTGGTCCCCATTTCATAACGAATTGGTAACTGGTAGTGTGTGAGGAAAGCCATAGCTAGGGTGTTGAAGTCAGCAAAGAAACCTTGTGGTAATTCTATATACCACTTCGCAGCATAACCTGTGAGGGTTCGTTGAAAAAGACGTAAACGAATAGCGTCATCCATCAACGAGTTGGATGAACACCAGAGGTGAAAAGTCATGATGTGATTGTTCGAGTCCTCTCCCTCTTTGCCATCGAATTTAGGGATGTCTGATGGTAGCTTGGATGGTATAGCAAGCCATTGGAGAGAGTGACGAATTGGATCATTTAAAATCCTTGACAAATCCGGAAGATCCAAAGTGGCCAAAAAGGGTAATTGTCGATTCACCTGCGGGTACTGATGGCTTTGGGGAGGAAGCCCCATCGGCAAACCAGTAGGACCATAAGCAGTCTACATATAATGTGAAGACCCAGGCAGATTCGGTGGTGGTTGGAGAGGACAGTAGCTCATGGGATTGTATCCTGGAACAAGGACGTGAGTTTGAGCAGTCGAGCCCCAAATGGGATTGAATGTACTTGGATATGGTTGGCCTATACTAGGGGGTATCACAGATGCAGTCGGAAACTGTTGCCCCCCAGTCGATTAAGGAGGATGTTGTATCAGATGATTCCAATACTGGGCCAAGGACGGAGGTATGTTTTGTCCATAAGGTGGGGTCGGTCCTACTATCGAAGGTGGTGTTCCAATTGGGAGCAGCATTCCAATTAGGGGTTGTGTTCCAATTGGGATTTGTGTTCCAATAGGAATTTTCCCACTGAGAGGGGGTTGAGTCATGCCACCTTGGTGAAATTGTCCACCGACGGAAATCTGGTAATTTGGTGTGAATGACGGAATAGTGCCACTAGGATTAACACTGCTAGTGGAGGACGAGAGAGGTCCTCCAAAAGGAAATTGAGGGAGTGTCGGAATAAAACCGGGAAGAGAGTGCCCAGAAGAAGAGGGACCACCAGGAGAGCCGGATGGGGTTTGTGTAGGAGTGGGAATGGAAGCATTCAACGCACGATATCCAGGTGGTAGTGTTGGGGTGACGTTGGGCGTTCGCGGTGTGTTGATGGGGGTGAGACTAACTACGGTAATCCCGGTATGAACACTCGTAGTATCTGTATGATGGGCCATTTCTATAGGGATGGTCAAGATGTGGTCAGATCGTGGGGCGTCCGTACTAGGAAAATAATAGGCGGTAGTAAACGGTAATGTCTCTGGACTAGAAATTTCAGAAATCACAGGTGAGATGATTTCGGAAATCACAGATGAGCCTGGACCAAAAAGGTCCCGTCGAAAAACGCCCGTAGACCAAAAAGGATCTTGGCCTTCTATGCCTGGAAAGGGTCCAACCGATGATCCAGAAGACACAACAACTAAGTCTCTGGAAGAATTCAGTCGCATAAACGGTCGCTCAAAATTGGGGTGAAGTCGAAAGTCCTCTCGAGTATTGGTAATTCGAAAATGTTCTAGAGAGTCAGTTCGTTCCACTTGTGGCATGGTAATGTCTTGGACTTAACTTTGCTGAGGAGAGGCCTCAAGTGAACTTGTAGGCAAGGGTTGAGAACCTTCCATATGCTCTGGAGATAAACCATGCATTCTACGTGAACGACGTGGAGGATCTATTGTAAACGAGTGAAAAACTTACGAAGAAAATCGTATGGTCAACTTTGGTAAACAAACAGCACGTGCTAGTAAACGAAATCTAGGAAACAACACCAAGCAAACAAGACCTTCTAATTCCGAAGTCACTAGTTGGTGATGAAATCCAACGTCGCAACAACGAGATGAGAAGGGGCTGGGCTAGGGTGGAAAAGTTACGCTGACGACCTGCTTAACAGACTTACACCCTAGTGCAAGCTCCCACACATAATTGTGGGTATACCCTCCAAGGAGCTCGAGTGAGTTTGGCCAACGTCGATTCTAGGTACCATGAAGACTTTCCCCTTCACAGTCACCTTGTGTAAGACCCTAGAAAGATAGGCCGCTAAGGTTACCATCGACAACAATAAAGCCTGGGGGGACAGTCGACAGTCCGATCCACACGCAAGGGCAGGGTATCTAGCCCAAAATAAACTCAAAAGGCTTCCACTCATCATTGTGGGTATACCTCCAAGTGATACCCGTAATATGTGCAATCTCTACACCGATATCAACAAAGCAGGGTGAGTAACTCTGTCAATATCAATGCGACCTCGTGTTTGACCCTTATGTGAGAAGGGCTTCCAAGGACAAGATGTTGTAAATGGAATTTGACACTCCTTAACACAAGATGCTATTGTGTGTTTTGTGCTTTGGAGAGTGTATCTCTCTTGCTATTCCAAAGCGCTAGCCTAGCTAAATGTTTGTGTAATAGAGCCCTAGAAAAGAGTTACTAGTTAAATTTTATGATTGCGCAGTGTTATTAAGAGTTGTTGTTACTCAAAGGAAGCGGAGATGAAACTGATGTTGTATGAGACTCTGACCCAACAATGCATGGATAAGAATGAAATATATCAATTTTCGTTCAATGAATCCTATGTACGGGAGGGAAAGAGAAGTTTTTTGGATTAACCTTGAACTACAATACACAATTTCCTTTAAAATGCAATTGCAACGAATCACGCAAAAATAACAATTCTCTATTGTTTCTTTTTCAGTAATTTCAACAATTTGATTTTCAATACTTTCGAATACGAAAATGATTTTGAAAGAAAAACGTTGTTCACTTTTCAAAAAGGACCTACACCATGATGGTGAGAGTGAATAAAACCAAAAACTAATGAACAAGCAATAGATAAAAACCCAAACCAATCTTTCAATGGAAACAAAAATAACAAGCAGACCAAACTAGTCTTTTCAATTGCATGAGAAAAATGAT